>PVIJ01010407.1:0-60472 GCA_004024925.1 Scalopus aquaticus
ATGTAGCAGTTGGAGAGAAGAATATGCAGCACCCAGCTTTGGTCGAGGCTCACAAAGCCCTGCTACCACCCCTTCACATCAAGCTAGGTTTGATGAGGAAAGCCATAGACCGGACCTCGCCAGCTTTTCATGCATGAAAAATTTCCTCGACTCAGCGAAGCAAAGATTAAAGAGGGAGTTTTTGTGGGTCTTCAGATTCGAGAGCTCTTCAAAGATAACTGGTTCAACAACTTGCTGTAGGGTGATGCGAAACAAGCATGGAATGCTTTGCGCCTAGTGTCTACAAACTTTCTTGGGAATCTTAGGACAGAAAACTACAAGGAACTAGTAGAAGACATGCTGATGCAGTATCAGAAACTTGGCTGCAATGTGTCTCTGAAGATCCACTTCCTTCATTCCCATCTGGATTTCTTCCCTGAAAACTATGGTATGGTTAGTAATGAACATGGCGAATGTTTTCATCAAGATATCGCATCAATGGAACAAAGATACCAGGGAAAATGGTCCACTACAATGCTGGCTGACTACTGCTGGACACTCCCCAGAGATGCTCCTGAACAGCTGTACAAGAGACAAGAGAAGAAATCTAAGAAGTAGTCTATGACTTGATTTTTTACAGGTATTAACCGTAGGCCTATTACTATTGGCATGCATTTTGTAATGTAAACGTCCATTTATTGCCGATTACAAAAAAACACTAGAGCCAAAATTAGAATTTGACTGTCATATTCATGTTGAGCACATACAAATTGATAGGAAATGACTAATTTTTTTTCAGTAATATGACTTTTGTAAAAATTTGTTGACCAGTGTTATGTTAAGGGCCACATCACAAAGCTAGTATGCAGTTGCCAATAATTGGTGCTCCTTTTGCTTTAATGAGTAGACCTTGCAAAACAAAATATTTCTGATTGGTGACAGGCATATGTGGAAGAGAAGCTACAAACCACTTAACAATTTAGTTAGCAGTATAAAAGTGAAAATTAGATACAGTTTTTCTCTGAAAAGATTCCGTTGTGGATGAATTCAATTTTAAAATGGGTACATTTAGCCGCAAAAACGAAAAAAAAAAAATCACAGTCCTAAATATTGAACAATTTGTGGTTGTTTAGATAATGCTAAGGTTTTGACTGTTTTGTCTTTATTACTTTGATATTGCAATTTAGCTTCATTTCTTACTTTTGTCTGTATCTATGTGAAGGTCTTTACAATTCTCGCCCAAACTTCTTTTTTATCTGCAGTATTTGGAAACCATGTTCACACTACTGTTTCAATTGCTGCAACAAGTTACAGAATGTGACACAAAGATGCATGTTTTGCATGTCCTTTCTTGTGTGATTGAACGAGTCAACATGCAGGTAATTTTGTTGTAAATGTGAAAATAAATGGGAGATGGATGGAGTATATATATATATAGAATTCACTAATAGCTTCACTTTTTCTTTATTTTTAATAAGTTAAATGGTTCTAAGTTATAGGTTGTGATTTCAGTTCTATATTATTCAAAACTGACATTTATACTTGGCTTTTTCAAAAATTTCTTAATAATTAAGAAATGAAAAAATTAACAGTAGTAGAAGTGTTTACAAAGCAGAATTTTTTATTTCTTGACAGGTTCACTTTATACTTAATACCTCTAAAATTCATTGTTTTATGGGGCTAGTCACAAGTGTCTATCAGCAAATGCAAACATTCTCAAAAGTCTGTGTCATTTTTACTTTAAAAACTAAATGTCATTTACTACCTAGTCCACATCATACAGTGATGTTTGATTTAATATGAAAATGATATGTGAAGTTTAAATCTTTAATCTTTGTGAAAAAGTGATAATCCAGGAAATCTCACTGTAATTATCCAGTAATTTTTCATATTCCTTTTTTGAAAACCATTGAAGTAAATCTGTGAGGTAGTCAGATAGATAACTAAATCCAAACCTACAGACTTGGGTCTGCTCTTGGATCTATTAGTAAACTCCATAGCCAAGCTTCTTTATTAATTCTAAAGCAGTTGATGAGATTGCTGTCAGCTATAGAGTATACAAGTCATGTCATAAGTGATTTGCCTATATTTCTTATTTAAAGAAATAAAGTTTTATCTTATTTAAAGAAATAAAGATTTCAAGTTTCACAAAAACTTTTGGATAGGAATTAGAACTTATTATCTCACGTAATTTGAGAATTTAACTTGTCAAAAGTTCAGACATCTTAGTAGAATTGCCAGTATCCTAGGTCAACATTATGCAACTCCAGTGATGGTTTTGAATCACTTTATCAATTTGAGTAGGTATGGGTTCTGGTGTCCAAAAACTGTAATAACTTAATAATTTTCTCAGTACTTGGACTCATTACATTGATTAGATTTTTTCATTCTGATTTTGATTTATAGATGACATTGAGAGAGTTTGGTCAGAAAGTTCATTAAAACTGTTTTAAACTCATTTCAAGTCCCCGTCTCTGTTATTTAACTTGAAAAAGGTCTTTAAATTTGTGTCCTCAAAAATACTAATCCGAAAGGGTACATGCACCCGTATGTTCATTGCGGCACTATTCACAATAGCAAAGGTATGGAAGCAACCCAGATGTCCAAAAATAGATGACTGGATCAAGAAGACGTGGTACATATACACAGTGGAATACTATTCATCATGGAAAGAAGATAAACACATGCAATTTGCAGCGACATGGAGGGAATTAGAGGGAATCATACTCAGTGAAATAGGCCAGAAAGAAAAAGAAAAATATTGAATGGTTTCACTTATAACAGGACTATAGGGAAACCAAATAGGAGAGAGACACTTAGCGGGGTGGGGTGGGGTGGGGTGGCGGGGGTGGCGGAGGATAAGGGCACAAAATGGAATAGAAAAGAATACAAGGGACCATGGAGATGGATCACGGGTGAATTGGTGGTGGGCTAACCAAGGGGAATACAAAATGTAAAAGACATAAATAACAATTAAAAAAAAAAATTTGTGTCCTCATGAATAATTCCAAACTCATCTAACTCACAAGGTTTCATGAGTGTCATATTATTTTAAATTTCGGATATGCTTATGATCGTTATAAATTGCAATAAATTGTCGATTATAAAAATTATTTATATAACTAAGATTTTGTTTGTTTTGGTAATTTTACTTAGATCTCATCCGACTAGTGAGAAATTTCTTAGTTTTTTGTTTTTGTAGAAATGAGTTTTCTTACCTGTGTCTCCCCAAATCTCTAACTAAACCTTTTTCTCCAGATGTTTAAAGTTCCTTTTGCTTAGTAAATTTAAAAGTGGTTTTCTGTTTCTCTCCACACTTTTCAGAACACACTAGCCTAGCAACTGAGATGACTTTATCATCAGTACATAACAATAAGATATAGTTATCCAGTAGTATTTTTTGTTTTCAGAACCCAGAAGGGAAGTGATTCTGTAGTCTTGAGTCTTTGACTTTTTCCTGTGTTAACCTTCGAACAATCTCATCATTTGTATTTCCTTCAACTGTCTCACATATATAAAATTTGATTTTTTTCATAAAGCAACAGTTTGAATATCTTAGAATAGTGCTTTATGACACATGTAGTTTAATTTTGAAGTTCTAGTGATGCCACTGTCTTTACACCAGTGCGCAGATATTTGAAGATTATATTCCATGTTCTTTTTGAAAAAGTGACTGAGAACTTATAAATTATTCCAATGGAGTGATGTCAGAAAAAATAATTAAGTATAACCTCGGGTAGTCCTTAAATTTTTGTGTTTCTCAAGGAAAAGAACAAAATTAAGGGACTTGTGTTAAAAATTTTATCTAAAAGATGGTATCATTACAGACTTTAAAAAAATTCGTTATGGAACTTGTCCAAACATTTATTAGGATGCCATATACTTAATTTTCATGAATGTGTTATGAGAGTGGCCATCTCCCTATATGTGATGAATTAACTCATCTGACTGTAATACTCCCCTCAAAATCTGGTTGTTGTGGGTTTTTATTTTTTTGAAAGAGGAACCAAAAGATGATTATGCATCATGTACTTTTTCGTCTCAGCTGTGTTACACTGATTATCCAGCTTCTGTAATAGTGTTATTATTCAGTTTGAAGTCTATAAAACATTTTTCCATGTTTTTAAAAATGTTACCAAGATAGTTGATATTGGTCTGCTAAACAAAACAAAACTGTGTTATCCTTTTCAGACCTGTATATGGATAATTCTGTCATGTCTTTTTATTGAAAATGTTCAAATATTCAGAAAGATGTAATTTATTATAAGTACCCATCTTTACTTACATTAGTAGCTATTATTTTACCACATTGGCTCTTTTTATCTATGAGCATATATAGCTTTTTGTTAAACCGTTTGAATCTTTTTTGCAAACATAACAGTTCCTTCGAAAATAGTAGACCTTTCCTCTAATCATAATCATGGTTAGACTTTGGGAACTTAGTATTGATGTTATCAGCTCCAGTTGCCTTGGTAATATACTTTTTACCCTCCCTCCCCCTACCCTAAGGGATTGTGTTTGGTTCTCAAGTCATTACTCTGTTTTCTAATCCCCTAGCCCACACTTTTTTTTTTTTTTTTTAAGGAATAAGTCTTTTAAAATAATGACTCTAGGTGATTTCTGAAATACTGTTTTTGAAGTGTTAATTTTAGTTTAGGACATCATATTGTCTGATGAACAGTGAAGATTGTGATAGAAATATTTTGTGACTTTCACATGTTACAGGATAATTTGGTTTTATTGGTTACCCTGTCTATAATTTATAGCATATGCTTTCTTTTTGGCATTCCTTGGAAAGCATTCTATTTGTTCAAAACTCAAACTGGTTTATTATCCTCATCTGTAGATCATGCTGTTTTATGCTCTTTTTGAATATGATTGAGTTGGTGTCTTTTATAAGCTAATTGGAATGGTCTTTGAGATAGATCATTTAGCAAAATTGAGTAAGTGCTCAAATATTAACTATTACAGTATGATTCAAATTATGAAAATAAGGTAATAATAATTCTAAGTAAGAGACCCTTAGTATTCAGTTTTATCTCATTGAAATATTTGAACAATTATTTGACTTTTACCTTGCTGAGTCCTATGTCACCCCTCTGAAAGGAGGAACAAATCCTATAGGTTTTTTTGCTACCCTTTTAGCATATCATGTTTTATTAACAAAATAGAGAAACTCCCACTCTTCCTGAGGGCAATATTTTATTTTAATGCATGGGATTAAATAGATAATACTGTAGTGCAAAGGTGTAATTTTGCTGTTTTATCACCAAGGATACTCTTGTCAGAGCAATTGCAAATACTGTGACTATAAGCCTGGAGGTGGACTGACACCCAGCTTCAGTATAGATCAGTTTTCTTTTTTGAAAAACTAGCTGTTAAGTTGTTTTGTGCTTTAGGGTGTATTTTTTAAATTCAATCCGTAGTGAGTTTAGCAGTTTTTTTCTTTTTTTTTTTGAAAAGGATTTTCTTCTGTGTTTTTACTATATCTATATACACCGTCACCATTGCACTTACCCTTTTTAATTGTGTATTTATGTATTTTTACTTTTATATCCTTTTCTTTCCAGTGCCTTGTGCTTTCAGGGCCTGATACTTGGATGATGCCATAAGATAATTTTTGAGT
The DNA here is from genome assembly GCA_004024925.1 of Scalopus aquaticus. Taxonomy (NCBI): domain Eukaryota; kingdom Metazoa; phylum Chordata; class Mammalia; order Eulipotyphla; family Talpidae; genus Scalopus; species Scalopus aquaticus. The sequence goes on from PVIJ01010407.1 coordinate 5,606, forward strand.
GAATGAGTAAATGTTGATTCCTTTAAAACGGAATAATTTAAACAGTATAAACAGGCTGCTTTATTAAAAAAAGAACAAGCATATAACAGCATTATCCAATAAATGCTAAAGAAATTGCTGATCTCAGTAATTCTTTTATATTTATAAATTTTATTTTATACAGTAAATGTGATAACTTGTTTAAATATGCTTAAATGTATATATACTCTATGTCTGAGTCTCTAATGTCTGATTTAGCTTTAAAAAGATATATGCTTAATATATTAAATCTAGCAAACATTAGATATTTACTGCCTGGAACTCAATAATATTTTGTCAGTGTTTTTGATGTGAATAACTTTCTTTCTAACACATTCTTTTGCTTCTCCTTTTTTCTCTTGTGATAGATACGGCCGTATGTAGGATGTTTAGTACAGTATCTGCCTCTTCTTTGGAAGCAGAGTGAAGAACACAATATGTTGAGATGTGCTATTCTGACAACACTTATTCATCTTGTTCAGGTAAGTGCGCTACGGTTTCAAGGTGTATTTTTTTATCTTTGAAAAGTTTTACTGTTTTTGTATGGTTTATGTTAATGGTAGTGAAAGGACTCAAATTTTGTCTATTTTCATATGTGTATAATTATTTGGACACATTTTTATCTTCTGAAAAATATTCTCTACTTTTTAAAGATCATTTCTTTCATTAGGTTTAGTGACCTCCAGTGATGGTGGACTCATGATTTGTACAGTCCATTTTACCTTGTTTGCACTTCCGTGATACTCAGGGCTTTTCTGCATAATAAATTTTAGTTACAAATTCACAGATAGGCAGTTTAAAATATACAAGTGTTGATACATAATTCTTTAAAGTTTAATTTCCATTTTATTTTTCCCCAGAGTACAGTTTTTCTTTCCTCCTTAAGGCTTAACTCCTTTACGTGGGTTTTGGAAGAGTTTGTGGGGGCAACATCCATAGGTACATATTGGGGTGGAGTGTTCGGTTCTTCTGGGCTTCATATGAATGATTCCCGATTTCCTTCCTGTGAGTGACACGACTCATACAGCTGGGAAACACATCGCTGTTGAAGCTCTTAGGCCATGTCCCTGACCGCTGTGGCTTCCCCTATGTTTGGAATGAGGGGCTTAGTGTAGCCTGGCTGTGGCACACATTATGTACAGGTGTGCAGCAAACATGCTTATAAGACTGCCACCATTTTTCCTCATTTTTTTTGGGTCATCCTGGAATCTAGGACAAGGAAATACATAATTTTTTTTTAAGCTCTTCTTTTTGATAAGTTTTCTGGTCTAGCACCTCTCTCTGCTCTTTAAATTTTGTGATTAACTTATTAAGATTATATCCTTCCTTTAGATGAGGATATAAAGGCTTATTAACAAACTTCCTAAAGGGAGGTAAGTGGCTAGCCTGAGATTGCTCTTTTAAGTAATAGAACAAAGCCAGCACTTTCACAGGTCCTTTTCTAGTTAGTGGGGCCAGGATTTGGTAGTTGGTACTGAGAGGAAAAACCCTTGATTACATCCTTGCTCTGTGACTGTGTGTCATTCAGTGGGACAAATAGAGGGGGGAAAAATGACAAAAGAAATGGTGACCCCCGTATCTTTTGCATCAGATCTCTGCTAAAAATATGCTTTTAGTCACACAATATGAGAATATTGTCTGGGAGGTATAAGAAAAGCCCGCTTCTGTATCTCCTCAGGCAGTGTTACCTCAGGAAATCTTAGGGAATCTGAGTAACTTTCATGCCATGTTTGCAGTGTATAGACCTTTTTCTGGGACTTAAGTATCTTGTGTATTTATATAAACCAAGAGTGCAAGGTTCCAGCCAATTAATCTTCATATGTTTTTCAGTTATTTGAGAACATTGTTCTTGGATTAATTGGTAAGTTTCAGTTCTTAGTGACTTTATGAAAAATAGCTTATCTCATATCTTTTTTTTTTAAGATTTATTTATGCATATAAGAACTGGAATGTAGGCCAGAGGTATGGGGAGAGGGGGAGATGAGAGGATTCATCAGAGACAGAGTGGGAAGCAGAACAGGAGAATCTACTGAAATACACTGCTGAGGGGAACAGCGGGCGAGGTAGAAGAGGTCTGCTGCGCCATGTGAGTTAGCTCCCTGGCCAGGGATCAAACTCGTGCAGTGGCTGGCAATATAGCTTGATAGCTCTGAGACTTTAACCTCATCACCACCAAGGAGGTCCTTCCGTATCCTGTTTGATAGAGAAATCTACTTTCAACACTAATAGCCTGGTTTCTTAAACTTTGCTAAATATTTTATTTCTGTAGTTCTTAAGTTGATTCTTGATTTAGGCTTTGTTGATTCTACCTCTTGACTTTCCTGGATAGAAGGTGAAGACTTAATTTTTTCATTCCGCTGTAGTGACTCCTATCTTCTCTATCAATCTATATGATTATATTGTCATTCAAGTCATCATTTAGCGTTTTTAATTTTGTAACTATATAAAGACTATTTTGTGATTATATTGACTATATAACATTGTTATTATAGTTAATTTTCTTGCACAACCATCCTCCTAATCTCCATTTCTATATTTATAATTTTGTTTGCTTAGTATTTGTTTTCTATTACTGTGTAACAAATTACCACACATATAGTGGCTTAAACCATGTCTATGAACTCATAGTTCTGTAAGTCAGATATCCTGAACACCACGTCAGTGTTCTCTGATCAGGTCTCCCAGGCTGACGTTGAGTGTCTGTCAGTCTAAATACTCCCTTGGAGGCTTTGGGGAAGTATTTGTTTCCATGCTCTGATAGATTGCAGGATTGAGATTCCAGTTTACTTGCCGGGGCCCCACCATTCCCTAGAATCCAGCCCAATTCCTTGATACTTTGCCCTTTCATCTTCAGTATCAGTAGTGAAGAGATTCTGGCATGTCATATCCCTTGAGACCTTGAATCTCTGACAATTAGCCAGAGAAAAGTCTTTTTTAAAGGACTCATGTGGTAGGTCAGACCTATTTGGATAATTTTACTATCTTACGGGTCACTTGATTTGGAATTTTAATCAAGTATATAAAATTGCTTCACTGTGGTGTCTGGATTAGTGTTTATATGAGTAACCTGTAAATCGTTTGTTATGTCAGAGGCCAAGAATTTTAGATGAATGTCTTAGAATTTTGTCTGTTATACTAGTGTTCTATGTAATTGAATTTATATTCTTCAGCTATTTTCTAAACGTTTCTTCAGTCTCTTTGGCCACATCATTTATTTGCTACCTCATCATCTTGAAATCTGGGTCACCCTGGTGGCGCAGCGGTTGGGCGCTGCGCTGTGGAGCTGTTGGCAGCACACGATGCGAGTTCGACACCCAGCTGGGGAGAATCCCACATGGTGCGGCAGACCTCTCCTGCCTCGCCCACGCTGCTCCCCTCAGCAGTGTATTTCTGATCTGCCTCTTCTGCTTCCCACTCTGTCTCTGGTGATCCCTCTCGCCGCCCCATGCCTCTGGCCTGTAATCCCAGCTTGTATGTATAAATAAATAAATCTTAAAAAAAAAAAAAAACAAAACGAAATCTGGAAGATTCTTACGTGCTTTATAGTCCAGACTGGTTTTGCTCTATCCTTATACAGATGTTAATCGTTGCATTTCCTTTCATCAAAAGGATTCTTCTTGCCTGTCCTCTCTGTGGAATGCTGTGTTTTGTACCTCTAGTCGTTGTCTTTTTTTACTTCCCCTTTCTGTTTGAGCCCATGAATGCCATGAGGGCATTATTCTAAAGATATATTTTTTGTATGTATGAATGTTTTCACATTAATCAATTCACATTGATCTAGTTTGACTGTATATAAAGTTCTCAAAATGTTAGTGGCATGTTTTTCCTTTGTCTTCCAGCTTTCAGAGTTACTTTCAGGAATCCTGTGCTGATTTAATGACTGATTTCTGAATGTGTCATTCCTTCTTCCCTTTCTGGCAACTTGTATCATCTTCTCTGTTTTCAATTTCATGATGATGTGGGTGTATTTTTCATCCCATTATTCTGGATACTTTGTGGAAATTTCAGACTGGAAATGCATGTTCTTCGATTCTAGGTTATTTTTTTATTTTTTATTTTTAAAGATTTATTTATGCATAACAAGCTGGGGTACAGGCCAGAGGCCTGGGGCAGCGAGAGGGTTCACCAGAGACAGAGCGGGGAGCAGAAGAGGCAGATCAGAAATACACTGCTGAGGGGAGCAGTGTGGGCGAGGCAGGAAAGGTCTGCCGCACCATGTGGGGATTCTCCCTGGCAGCTCCACAGCGCAGTGCTCAACCGTTGCGCCACCAGGGAGGGCGGATTTTAGGTTATTTTATTGCTCATCCTCTCCCCATTCCTGTTTTTCTTTTTTATCTCTTTCTGAACCTCTTATTACTTAGATGATAGAGGATTGAGCCAGTTCTTTATTTTTATTGTCTTTTCTGTTGTTTTCTTCTCTTTGTTCTTTTGCTTTGCCTTCCGAGAATTTCCTCAACACTATCTTTATGCCTTTCTGTGGACTTTTCTTTCTGGCTATCTTTTTAATGTCTATTAAGTTCTTTTTCGTTTGGTTCAATGATCACTTTATAGTGTCTCATTTTTGCTTCATGAATGCATTGTATTTTCTTATATTCTGCCAAGGATGTCGATAAATATATTTTCCCAGGCTTTCATCTCTATACGTAATCTGTCTTTCTGGAGCTATTTTAAAACCATTTAAGCTATTTTTATTAGATCTTTTAATCCTATCCTTTCATCCTTGGTTGCATCCCTTTTTTTTTAACTTGTGAAAAACTTGACGCATACACACAAAAAAAGGAGGAAAACCCAGCTTTAATAATTATGAATATTTTTTTGGTATAAATTTAGGAGTGGATACTGTAAAGGTTATTACATGGATTGAGTATATATGGGAAACTTGCTGACTGGTTTTTTTTCCATTAAGATGATTAAGTTGGATTGTTTTGTTGGGGAAAGTTTCTTGTTAATATTTGAAATGTGACTTTTCCTTTGGAAAAGTCTTTAATAAGATCTTTTAATTGATTTTTAGTTACAGAAAGGATCAAACTTATAGTTAACATTTAAAGATGAACTCTATGTATTTCCACTTATCTCTTCCCCACTGAGGAAGAAACATGTATGTCATCAAAAGAAGAATATATATATATAGTCGCATTGTAGTTTTCAGAGTTTAGATATTCTGCATTAAAAATTGATCTTTTTATCTCCTTTGTTTTATTTCAGAGTACTCATATTTAGTGTGATACATTGAGTCAACCTCCATTAATCAGGCAAACTAAAATTTTAGATAAAACCCCTTCTTTCATCTTTGTATTCTTGACTCATTAAAAATATTAACAAATTTTTTTTGTTAATCTTTGTGTTCTTGACTCATTAAAAATATTAACAAAAATTCTTCATTAAAAAAATCATGCATACATATTTTTAGAAAAACCTACAAAAAATTAAAAGAAGAAAAAAATCTCCTTACCCCTCCCAAATATCTGCTCTCCTTCCCCCATTCAACTAGTGTTAACAATTTTGTTTTCTGTTTTCTCTGAAGAAACATTTCATGCATATATCTGCATATATAGATGTGATCTTTTTAGAAAATTCTTTGGCATGTGGAATTTTTATATACATGATTTTGCACCTTTTAAAATCTCATTCATAATTATTCTTAAGAATGTTTCCATTCCATGACTAATCCTTTTTCATGGCTACTCAGAATTCTAGAATGTGAATGTATTGTAATTTAGTTATCTTACTGATGAACATTTAGGCCACTTATTTGGGTGAGATAATTTATAAAATTTAAAACATCAATGTTAATATCTCTTCAGCAGAGCAGGAAAATAAAAAGTACTGTATTAAAATCTCTTAAAACAAACAGATGTGTGTAGTCTTGGCATATATGGTTTTACTACCATTTGGCAATTGAACAATATTTTTTTGCTAATTTGTTTTCAAATTGTAAACAGAACTTTGTTTTTGTAGTGCTATAATTAGATTCATCCTAAAAAAATCAGACTTATTTTTATAAGTTGTTTTAGGGCTTTTTATATGATAGGTGATTTTTTGGTGGGAGTGGAACCTTAGAGTGTCTTATGTTAAGTTTTATTTATACTTCCCATAGGGATTAGGAGCAGACAGCAAGAACCTCTACCCTTTCCTGCTCCCAGTTATTCAACTGAGTACAGATGTTTCCCAGCCTCCACATGTTTACCTTCTGGAAGATGGTTTAGAATTATGGTAAGAGGAAAAACTTGATACCATGGATCTTATTTTTTTTTCTGACCTTCCCCATTCTCATGCCAGCAAAATGTAGGTCATGTGATAGGACTTAAAAATTAACTTTTATCAATAAAAATATAAAATTTGTTCTCTGAATTGTGTATCATAAACTCCATTTTTTCTTGGCAGCTGTTACTCGGTATAGACTTATTACTAGTCAAAATTAAAGAGAAAGTTTCAGTTAGGACTCAGCTGCATTTCATTTTTGGAATTTGAGGTATAAAATGGAGATCTTGTTAAATTTTCAGAACTAAAACTTGACTTAAAACTTTCAGTCTGTTAAATGAGATTTTTTGAGGTTGTTGAGTTATTTTCCAACCTCTTACGACCTACGCAGTAAATACTGAGATAATACATATCTCAATACAAAATGCTAGAGCTCCTTGATTTGGTGTTTTATAGATAAGTGGTATTTATTGTTTACAGATTTAAAAGAATTGCCATTTTTCACCCTTTCCCTCTCTGCTTTCCTCTCTTCCTTCTTCCTTTCCTTCCTCTTACCCCATTCTTTCTTCCCAGTTTGGCTTAGGTGTCTAGGAGTTTTTTTTTACTCTTAGATATTGTCGTTGGTGCAAGTTGTAAGTTAATCTGTATCAAAATGCCAGATGAGACATAAAAAAATACAGCTAGTTAGATGCTTTTTTAAAAAAGATTATTATTATTTTTTAAATATATATCCTTTACATTATTGTATATTCCCCGTAGGTTTCCCACCATCAATTCACCCATGAACCATCACCATAGTTTGATGCTTATTAGTTAGCAGTTGGATTTCTCATTCTTTCTAGATTGTGTTATTTGAACTTAAATGACTTCTGGATAGTTTGGTGTAAATAAGCATGTGTTGAAGCTTTTTGTAATCACAGAGAATACTCTGGATCAGACTTTTTAGATTTCCCAGGCTATGCAGTCTCTATCCCAGCTTTGCAACTCTGCTGCTTTAGTGCCAAAGCAGTCATCAACAATACATTAAAAAATGGACATGTTTGTGCTCCAGTAAAAACATCATTTACAGAAATAGGATGTGGGTTGAATATGGCACATGAGCTATAGTCTGCCAAACTACTCTAGATTGCAAATTAAAGTATTAATCTCTAGCATATAGTATTTTAACTATATAGTATATAGTTACTATATGATGTTGGCTGTTGTGAAAGTTAAAAATATTAGAGTGAAAAGATAGATTGAGGTACTTATTAGTCAGACAGCATATTAACATGTCATTAAATGTGTGTAAATTTCCTAAGGTTTGTATAAACAGGTAATGCTCATTGCTATGCTAATGATAATGTCTCTTACTAAACTTTATATGTAAATAAAACTAAATTATTAGAACATGCTTAAAAATCACTAAATCTAATAATAGTTAAAATTCTTTAAAGAATTAGTACACATTTTTAAAAATAGATTTTTTTTTTCATGCCACGGTGGATTTATTTGGAACTATTAGGAGCTATTTCTTTGATCGTACTCAGTCTAGAAGCTTTACACATTGTTTTGGTGAAAGTGTAAGGTGTTTTATGATATTACAGTTTTTTTAATATCCAGTAGTTCAGGAGTTGTGTGTGTTTTATTGAATGCTTATACCATTCATGCGGTGGCACAGAAAATGGCCGGCCCCAAGGGCTGGTAGATTTAAAGGGCACCAGCACACAGAGTGTTAACTGAGAGTTATATAGGCTGGAATGGGATTGTGCCCATACCAGATTTGTGGGGAGCAGATGAATGAAATGATTATGTGGGAGAATGGGAATGTGAAGTTATTCGGGATCATCTGAATCAGTTGTTTGTGGTCAGGTATATTTGTGGTCATATTTGTGGTCAGTGTATTCATGATGTTTGTGGCCATTTATACAGAATGAAGCTCTTCAGGCTGATAATTTTTTCATGGTTTTCCCCCTTCAGATCTATCTTGCTAGAGATTTGTTGATGTTAAATAGCTTTAAAGAACTGGTCTTTGCCTTTGATTCTCTTTGATCTATGATTATTTCTTATTTATTAATATATGCTCTATTTTCACTTCTTCCTACATGCTTTAAGTTTTACTTTGTCATTTGATTTATGGTCTAAGAATTAATTTATTAACATTTTAACTGCTTTTCCTTATCAAAATATGTAATACTCTATTTTTAAATAGTGTTTGAACACAAGACCCTGAATAAACAGGTTATTTTATTGTTTTTTTGCAAATAGAATGGGTAATAGATACTGGTAAGCAACCAACGTCAGCCATATACACCATTAGATGCAATATACCCTTCCTCATTAAAAAATAAAAAAACACAAGGTGATTTGATTGCTTTTTGCTTTCTACTTAGGGTTATAACTTTCCCTTTATAGGAAAGCGCTAAGAAACTTTGAATTGCTGAAATAAACTGTCAGGGTAAACTATACTTTTGATGTATAAAATTCTGCTTTCTAATATTTAGGGTTTTTTCACCCTCTACTTATGAGTTAGAACTATTACTTTTTGTGGTACTGTGTGATATTAGGATTATGTTTGTTTAGCCAATTTTTAAAAAATCTATTTCTTGATGCAGAATGTTTTCTGTAATATGGCAATTATTCTTTGAATCATTTAAAAATACAGTAATGAAGTGAACTGGAAATGGACCCATGATAAGAACTGAGGAATAAATCAGAGTTTTGATAACATATCAGATTGTTTCCTAGTTTATATTTATTTGCTTTGGTTTTCGTTTTCCATGTCAGTTAATTTTGATGCTTAGTCTTGTAAGATACTAATGGAAAAGTTTATGTACATTTGCTCTATCTCTGTCACTTATTTTTAAAATACTTTTACTAGAGATTTTTATTATGAATCAACTATTGTAAGTATTAAATTTATAAATTCTGTGGCTTTATCCTTATATTTAGTTCTGCTTCAGACTTTTAATTTCCTATATTTAATTGTGGGTGTGTTTTCTTAAAAGTCTAAGACAAATAGCCCATACTTTATTTTCCTTATTTTCTAAACATTTGAAGCCGTGAATTTGTTTTGAAGTATAATTGCCTATTTCCTGTAATTCTTGATACATAATGTCCTATTTGATATTTTGTTGGTAACATTATAAACTTTATAACTTTTTGATCCAACATTGTTTTTTTTTTGCTGTTATTAAAGTATATGTCTTAGGTCTGGATTTATTGCATTGTAAAAGCAATATATCACTTGTATAATTTTTGAAAACTTAATGTGAATTTTAATGACTTCATATTTTTTATAATAGAGTCATGTCATAGTAATGATGGTGTCAAAGATGTGGACATCTGTTTACATATATACTTTTTAACTTGTCAGTTGTATAGTACATGATATTTTGCTTTTTCTTTCTGACTCTGATTTATTGAAATATAGTCCATTCAATTTTTTGTGTGTTTGTATACCTTTTTATTATCAGCATTTTGATTTGTACATTTAAAACACTGTTTGCTATACAAAATTTTGGTATTTTTGTACATTGTTAAAAGATTAAATAAATAAAGTAGAATATTTAAAGTTTTAATATTTTCATGAAGCATGTAATAAACATGAGTGATTACTTTTCCATCCTTTTCTTTTACATTTAAATTTTATCTGATATTAGTATTGTCATGTGGTTTATTTTGTTTAGATTTGATTTAGCTATCTTTGTTCAACTTTTCTTTGTAGTTTGTGTTACTTATGTCTCCTATAAAAAGTAAATATTTATATTTTTTATTTTTTTTAAATAACAATTTATTCTTTTAGTTGTGATAACATTAGAATTCTCTCCATCAGATATTACCACCATTGGGTACCTGCCACCAAATCACCTATATTCTACTAACACAGTTAACCATTTTGCTTCCTTCCCTTGTTATATATTTTGTATTTTAACCTAACCATACATGCTTTACTTCAAAAGCAGTTTAATTTTCTTAGATTTATTTATTGAGTTGATATTTTTTTTATTTTATACTTTCTTTTTTAATATATTTTTTTATGGGAGAGTAAACTTAGATTTCTCTACTCAAAAATTCATATGTATAGCTTTGTCTAACCAGTTTCTCTTTGAAGGAATGTTTCAGTTACGTGTTGCAGAAGAATATATTAAGATAGTTAAAACAGTGACATAAATAATTTGTATTTCTCTTTGACCAATCCATAATAATCATGCTTTTACTTTATAATTTTATTATTGTAAATATTTTAGCATGTTGTTACTTCCTTGGTATTTTTGCTATATGCACAGAAATAATATTCTATAATTTGTAGATAACTTTGATGAACTTAATAAATTTTTTCCCTAGAATGATAATTTTTATAACTCTACCCATTTGGGGTACATTTTTCTTTATTCTTTTAGATAGGGCAGTTTTTAATATTTGAAATTGTTATGCTCTATCAGCACAGAAAATGATTTAATCATTTGTTGTTTCTTCTTAGGCTAGTGACTTTAGAAAACAGCCCCTGTATTACACCAGAGTTGCTTCGTATATTTCAGAATATGTCACCACTTCTTGGTATGTATAAAATCATAAACTTTTTGAATGCAGCCATAATTTTGAGTAATATACCTGACATTAAATTATACCTCTGTGTTTACTAAATTCCCTAATATTAAATAAATTGAATTTATATTTTCCATGTAACTTTTTAGAACTGTTTCTGCTTATTGAACCGTGAACATTAAATTTACTGAATTACTAAATACAAGCAAAAATGTTTTTTAGGAAACTAATTACAAATTAAACTTGAATTTTGCCTCACTAAATCTCTGTGTTTAAAAGCTGTTCCACAAAAACTAAATTTTTTCTATATGTTACGGTTTTATTCATTTTCTTTTGCACAGTGATTTAATGCTCTGTTGTTCATAGATGAAGTCTATAGATATTTCTGATTAAGAAATCACTAATATAAAGATTAAGTAGCAAAAAATCATTTATTTTTTAGATGTTACTGATGTATCTGTTGTGAAATCACAAAGCTCAGTGTTTTAAAGCAATACTTTTGACAGATGAAACCAAAGTAACTGGATGCAAAACAACAGCGATAAATAAAGAGAAGTGGAGTATAAATTATAAATAGACTCATAGATGTAAATCATACATGCATAGAGCATAATTCTATATCTTGATGGGCCTTAGAACTCTTGCATCTGTGAAAATAAAAGTTGATCACTTAAATTAGAGTTTTCAGTCTGGACAGTATTGACATTTTGAGTCAGGTAATTCTTTGTTGCAAGAGGCTATTACACACATTGTAGGAGAATTGAATAGACTCCTTAAGCTCTACCAACTAAATGCTTTTAACTCCCAAAGTTTCCAGACATTGCCAGATGACCCCTGGGTGCCAAAATTACCCCTACTGGAGAACATTTGACTTAAATTATTCACAGGGTTTGAATCTATTACATGGTTGAAATAATAGCTCCTTGTGATACTAGATCCAGGCAATTATTTTTCTTTCACATCTCACTAAGAACTCATGAATTTAATGAACAATGTTTGGTATACCTTAAAATAAATATATTAATTTTATTTATTTTTAATATTGATATTTGCTATTTCCTGTTCATAGCTTGCTAAAGAAAATTTAGTAAAAGCTTCTTGGCATACAGAGGCATGAAAAGTAGTATGAAGTGACTTAATCACTTGAATAGATGCTTATATTGATCCAGGAATAGTTTATAAAATATCTGTAAGAGATGAGCATCATAGTTTTTTTAAATTGATCCTTCTTAAATTTTGATTTTTTTTCTGTCATAGACAAGATTTTAGGGACAGTGATTTAGAAATTCCTGAGATGCCTGGAATTTGTCATTGAAAGGTCTCACTTAAATACGGACCCTTCTCATCATGGTGGTTTCCATAAAGCCTGCTTAGTGTTGATCTACTAAACCATGTGCAAAAGTTCAGACTTGAGTGACTTTTCTTCTTGAGGAGAAAGGACAGTGTGAATTTTTCATAAGGGTAATTTTTATCTCATGTAAAGTTTTACCCTTTTTTTTTTTTTTTTTTTAGAAATTTATTTATTTATGCGTACAAGAACTGAGGTGTAGGCCAGAGGTGTGGGATGGTGAGAGGATTCACCAGAGACAGAGCGGGGAGCAGAACAGGCAGATCCACTGAAGTACACTGCTGAGGGGAGCAGCGGGCGAGACAGGAGAGGTCTGCTGCGCCATGTGGGAATCTCCCTGACTGGGGATCGAACTCATGCTGCAGTGGCTGTGGATAGCTTCATAGGCTGAGACTTAACGCATTGTGCCACCAGGGAGGCCCCAAGATTTATCCTTTTTCTTGATATTTTGTCTGTGATTGTGAAAAACTACTTAGTTGATAATTTTGTTATTTATTTGCAAAGTCTTTCATTAGCTTTAGTAACAAGTTGATCAGTCTTGGGATTTAACTTGTCTTTTAAATCATAATAGTGCCTTAAACAATAAATTATGTTAGGGGTAGGGTTGTCATTTTCTTGTGAAAGTGTATTAGAAATTCTCACCTGAGTAGAAGTCTTCTAATTTTGCTTAGGATTTGAGTGTGATAAAAACCAAATGCTTCTGCTTATTTTTTTCAGAAAAATATTTTTAAAATCTTTTCTATTGTAAGTGAATAGAATTTCTAAAATATTAGTAACAAAAATTGGCAGGTTTTAGATACAGATGTATTTTTGGGTCATTTTTGAGCTGTATAATTAGATGATACAATATTTTTATCATATTGTATATAAATATATAATTATATTTTGTAAAATAGTACTGCTTCAACGTTTGATCATACTCAATTTGAACCATTTGTCCTTATTTAAACAAAAGTTTATTATTTTGCCAGAACTCAGTTCAGAAAACCTTAGAACCTGCTTTAAGATCATCAATGGATATATCTTTTTGTCATCATCAGAATTTTTACAGGTATGTTTTAGTAGTTTTTGCATTATAAAAATTTTTATAGCTATTGTTTTTATTATTCCCCTTTGAAATCAGGATGCACCTTTTCATTATTTAAAAGATTAATCTTTTGTTTTAAGGAGGAAAAAGCTTTGTAACCATCTCCCACTGCAAGGTGGATATTATTTAGTTTCATGAATTAAGTATTTTTTATATAAAATATGCTATATAATAAGAATATTTTTATATTTCTGTAAAGTTCAGTGTAATAATAAAGTATATTTTTAGTACATACACTTTTCCTAATGATTTTTGATAGAAACATTATGTTTAGATTTCTAATATATAGTCTCAAATTGATTGAGTCCAAAATTTAATTTTATGTCTATTTTGATATTGCCATATGTGTATTTTGACTTTTCATCGAATTTCAGACATATGCAGTAGGTCTGTGTCAGTCTTTTTGTGAACTGCTAAAGGAAATTACCACAGAAGGTCAAGTTCAAGTTCTTAAGGTATTGTCATCTTTTAAAATGAATATTATCTTAAATTTCCACCTGTATTTGTGAAATCATATCTTCATTTGGGTTTGCCTGATTGGCAAGAAAGAGGAGAGTAATTCTAGAATAATTCTAGAATAGTTCTAGTGATTCTTTTACCAGTGTCCAACTGGTTTAATACCTTTTACTAGAGGTATTAAATTTGAATATATATATAGATAAATAAGTATGTCATATCAATTAAATGCATATACTTACATATGCATTTGTAATATGTATTACATTGCATTACTAACGTGTATGTAAATGTATATTAAATATCTCTTTACATGTTTGAATTATATGTGTTCATATATACGTATATGTGGTTTTTTATGGACTTTGGGGAAAGGTGTAACTTAAATGTACCCCTCCTTTTTTACTCTTTATTTTATTTTTATTTATTTTTTTAATCTTCAGTGAAACTTGTATTTATTTATCTATTTTTAAATATATATTTTTATTGTTATTTTTATCTTTTACATTTTGTATTCCCCTTGGGTAACCCATCACCAATTCACCCGTGATCCATCTCCGAGGTCCATTTTGTTCTTTTCTACTCCATTTTGTGCCTTTATCCTCCTCCTCCCCCCACCCCCCCAAGTGTCTCTCTCCTATTTGGTTTCCCTATAGTTCTGTTATAAGTGAAACCATTCGATATTTTTCTCTTTCTTTCTGGCTTGTTTCACTAAGTATGATCCCCTCTAGTTCCATCCATGTTGCTGCAAATTGCATGTGTTTATATTCTTTGAATGCTGAATAGTATTCCATGGTGTATATATACCACATCTTCTTGATTCAGTCATCTATTCTTGGACATCTGGGTTGCTTCCATACCTTTGCTATTGTGAACAGTGCCACAGTGAACATATGGGTGCATGTATCCTTTTGGATTAGTGTTTTTGTATCCTTTGGGTAGATTCCCAAAAGTGGTATTGCTGGATCGTTTGGAAGCTCCATGTTGAGCAGTTGAGGAATCGCCATACAGCTTTCCATAGTGGTTGGAGCAGTTCACATTCCCACCAGCAGTGTGGAAGAGTTCCTTTTTCTCCACATCCTTTCCAGCATTTGTTATTGCCTATATTTTGAATGTGTGCCATCCTCACAGGTGTGAGGTGGTATCTCATGGTGGTTTTCATATGCATTTCCTTGATTATAAGTGATGTTGAGCATTTTTTCATGTATCTGTTGGCCATTTGCTTTTCTTCTTTGGAGAAGTGCCTTTTGAGCTCTTCTGCCCATTTTTTGACTGGATTTTTGACTTTGTTTTTGTTGAGTTGTGTGAGTTCCTTGTAGATTTTGTTATCAGTCCTTTATCAGATGTATTGTGTGCAAAGATCTTTTCCCAGTTGGTAGGGTGTCTGTTTTGGCTAATGTCTCTTTTGCTGTACAGAAGCTTTTTATTTTGATGTAATCCCATCTGTTTATCTTGTCCTTCACTTCCTTTGCTTTGGGGGATGTGTCTTTAAAGATTTTGCTGAGATGTATGCTGTGTAGAGTTTTGCCTGTATTTTCTTCTATAAATTTTATGGTTTCAGGTCTTCCGTCTAGGTCTTTTATCCATTTTGAGTTGGTTTTTGTGCAGGGTGTGAGGTAAATTAATGTTAAAAAAATATATTTATTCTATTCTTCTATTTTCAATTTGCCAGGATAGTAAGCCAAGAGAGAAATTAGATAGTTGTAAGAAATATTAACACTATTTTGTAAACACAAATTTTAAAGACTGGAATAGAGATATACATATTTTTCAATTCTTGAAGACTCTGGGAAAGATCTCACAACATCTTTCTAACACCCCAGAGCTTTCAAGGTCATGGCATTAGTCTTAATATATATGCCTTGTAAATGTCCTGAATAATGTCATTAACATAATCTTAAAACATTTCAGGATGAGGTGTTTTGTTTTATTTTGAAGATTTATTTATTTTTATTTATTTATGCATACAATAGCTGGGGTGAAGTGTTTTTAATGTATCTATAATAGTGGTAAGCAGGTAAATTTGCAGCAAATCAAAAGCAACTGCTTTAATTTTAGAATACATCAG
Source organism: Scalopus aquaticus (assembly GCA_004024925.1). Taxonomy (NCBI): domain Eukaryota; kingdom Metazoa; phylum Chordata; class Mammalia; order Eulipotyphla; family Talpidae; genus Scalopus; species Scalopus aquaticus. The sequence goes on from PVIJ01010407.1 coordinate 21,311, forward strand.
ACTTAGTTAATAAACCTTCCATGGATCTCACAAGTGCTCAGTTTTAAACATGGTGAAAAAGATTTTTTTTCCCCTTAAATATCATGAGTGAAATCATATGGTTTTCATTTGCCCTATTTAGCATAACCCCCTCCAGGTCTATCCATATTGCAAATGACAGGATGTCATCCTTTTGTAATAGTTGAATTCTATTCATTTGTATATATACAACACATACTCTTTTCCTTTGTTGGTTAATGGGTTCCTAGATTGTTTCCAGTTCTTGACTTTTGTAAATAGTGCTTCAGTAAACATGGACGTGCATATATTTCTTCAAATTAGTATGTTTGCATTTTTCAGTACTTGTTTGATTCAGAATTCTAATAGTCAATTGTGAGAAATGTTTGGAAGTTTAGAGAGAAACCTGATTCTACCTTGAGTTTAGTACTTGCTCACAGGCTTTCAAACAGTGTTTGTTTTTTTTAAGATTTATTTTATTTATCTATGCATGTAAGAGTTGAAGTGTAGGCCAGAGGTGTGGGTGGGTGAGAGGATTCACCAGACCCAGTGGGGAGCAGAACAGCCTGATTGACTGAAATATACTGCTGAGGGGAGCAGTGGGTAAGACAGGAGAGGTCTGCTGCACCAAGTGTGGGTTAGCTCTCTGGTCTGCGAACTCGTGCTGTGCTGCAGTGGCTCTGGATAGCTTCATAATGTTGAGACTCAACTCTTTGAGCCACCAGGGAGGCCCTCAAATAGTGTTTGTTTTTGTTCTTACCCCTTGTGTTAGTGAGTCTGAGAGCCTGGTAGATTCCTTCTTGGTCCCCATTGTTGCTGCTTGTCCACAGTCTTTCTCCTTAAAAATAAAACAAAAGTAAGCATCCCCTTACCCCCATTTTGCCGTAATGTTGCTGTCTTTATAGAGGGAACATACCTCACTTATATAAAAGTAGCCTGTAATTTTTTCACCTGTAATAGTCAGTGCTCATTTTTAGTAATCTGTATTATAATGAAATAAGAATTTCTCATTTAATAAACATGCAACATGCCTTTTCCCCTTCAATCTATTTATAAGCTTAAATGTAGGTTTATTTTTGGAGAGTAGGTATAGCTGTTATTATTTTCCTTTTCACTGTTAAAAGCTAATACTATTTTTATCCTGTAGCTTATTTTTATTAAGGTAACATTGGTATACTAATACTGTATATAATTTAGGAGAATAAATTCACATTTCTTCAGTTGCACATTATCATACCACATGTACTACAATGGCACTCCACTCTAGTCCTTCACCATAGACCTATTGGGTTCCCTCCCTAGTTTGTTTCCCACCTTCTACCTTCCCTCTCTAATAGCCACAGTTCTACAGTTATATTTCTAGGGTTTGTTTTGGTTTACTTGTCTGTTTCTTTATATTCCATGTATGACTATAATCATCTGGTGTTTGTCTTTCTCGTTCTGACTTATTTCACTTAGCATAATCCCCTCCACTTCCGTTCATGTTGTCACAAATGGCAAGACTTCATCTCTTTTTACAGCTGAGTAGCATTCCATTGTGTATATAAATACCACATCTTCAAAAGCCAATATTTTTGAAATGCTTTTTGCAGCCTGTTGTAGTGCAATAGTTGCTTTAAGGGCTGTTTGTTTAAAGTGCAAAGATAAGAATTACATTAACAGAAGACAACTTATATTAATAAGAGTATGATTAACTGTAATTCTTTGCAAGATGTCCATTTATGTCTAAATATTACATCCCTTATGTACTTATGTAGTCTCATATTTGGTATGTGATAATTAATGCACTGTTTTCTTTACCTATGTTAGGCATGAAGTATCAACCTGTATTTATTAAGTGTTACCAATATATCTTTCTGGTTTTTAGGTTGTGGAAAATACCCTTAAAGTGAACCCAGTATTAGGCCCACAAATGTTTCAACCAATTCTGCCCTGTGTTTTCAGAGGTATTATTGAAGGGGAGGTAAGCTTTTTCTTAAAATCTGGGATTCTAGTTTTAATTATTCACTTTTGTTGGAAAATTATTTCTTCTTCTTTGTCAAAACTTTTCTCATTGGATCTCTTTGAAGTAAATTAAGTAAATTTCAGGGTAGTTATGCATCTTTGCCTTTTCCTTCTCTACAGTGGAAAGTACAGGGTTCCTTTGCTATCTTATCTCTTTCTCTTGTATGCATGTGTATTCATGCACAAAGATATGAAGCAAATGAATGGGAAAAAGTCGAGCTAGTTTTGTCATCTACTAAATATGTGAAACTGCCATTTTTGTAATTTGAGATCTTAAATAGATCCATGTAAATGTATGTTAGGAGCGTTTAAAGTAATATAAATATCTAAACTATTGGTAAATATTTTAGTTGTTTATATTTGCACCTTAACCAATTTCACGTGTGCTGTATTTGTTTGAACAGAGGTATCCTGTAGTAATGTCAACTTATCTTGGTGTTATGGGTCGAGTCCTGCTACAAAACACTAGTTTCTTTTCCTCACTTCTTAATGAGATGGCACATAAATTTAATCAGGAGGTAAGAATTAATTCACTATATTTCAGAAAGTCTTTATCTAAATAAAGATTGGAAATAATTTGATGAAGTTTTATCTTTTAAATCTCTAATTACTCATGTTACCTTAATTTGGGAGAAGAAAGAAAAAGGCAGTCGATGAATGGCAATTGAAACATTTTTATCTATCTTAATTCTTAGTCATACAGTAGAATTTTCATTGTTGTCTATGATTAGAATTTTTGTTAACGCAAACATGAAATGAAGCAGGACTATACTACATATAATCAGACCGTCTCATTCCTTTAATTGACTTTTTCTTAATGCTATGAAGCATGTTTCCCTTGTAATTGTGGAAATGACCTTTTCGGCAAAGGCTTAATTTAAAAAAAATGTAACTGAAACCAGCCACCTATGTGAGTATAGAATAGGTTCTCGCTGTTCAGTGTGTCAGTTAATTGCATCTGTATAATTATACTGAAGTGTTTGTTTTAAGCCATTAATCTATTAAGATTTATAAAATGTATAAAATATACTCAACCTATCTCTCTAAAATGGAGATATGTTTGGTTTGTAACTGAAACAAATACAATAATTTCCACTTCAAGCAAATGAAGAGTAAGGAAGAACAAATTTTAAAATGTATCTGGTTATTTTAGAATTAGTCTAGAGATCTTAGCCTTTGTTTTGATGAATAGATAAGGAGAGATTTTTCTTTGCTTAATTAAATCTAACTGATGGGTGATGTTAAACAGTTAAGAGTTTTTTCAGTTAAGTTCAGCCAAATCTCAGTGATTTTAATTATAATGATATATGTAAATTTTATGTATAAGTTTAAATCCTCACAAGAACCCACTGAGAATATATTTTTTATTTCCATCTCACATATGAGAAGTCTGAGGCATGTGGAGACTTACTGTCTTGCTCAAGTTCACACCACTAGAAAATGTTCAAGTTGGTATACGGAATACCTGCAGCCTAACTTCAGAGCCTGATATGGCATGACCACATTTGTTGCTTCCTGCTCATCCTGGAATAGACACTTCTCTGCTAGACATTGGAGACACTTGTGTTTACAAGTTTATTTAAGGGAGACAGTACTTAAACAGGCAATTGCATAATAATACTGTCAGCACTATATTAGTGATATGTCCAATGTGGGAAGAGAAAGAAAAGCTATCTATTATGTTAAAACTTCCCTCCAAGTTTATTTATTATAAAATACACATAACATAAAATTTATTATCTTAGCCATTTTGCAGCGTACAATTCAACTGTATTAGTATATTCATAATGACATAAAATCACCACCACCATCCATCTCCGTAATTCTTTCAGTCTTATAAAATTAAACTTCTGTACTTATTAAATAATGATTCCCTATTCCTCTGAACTTCTAGCCCCTTGCAACCATGATTCTACTTTCTGTATTTATGATTTTGACTATTCTAAGTTCCATATAAATGAAATCATGCAGTATTTATATTTTTGGAATAGCATATAACTTACATAATGTCCTGAAAATTCATTCACCTTGCAGCACATATCAGAATTTCCTTCCCTTTTTTTTTTTTTTAAAGATTTATTTATATACATACAAGCCGGGGTACAGGCCAGAGGTGTGGGGCGGTGAGAGGGTTCACCAGAGACAGAGTGGGGAGCAGAACAGGCAGATCAGAAATACACTGCTGAGGGGAGCAGCGGGCGAGGCAGAAGAGGTCTACCACACCATGTGGAATTCTCCCGGGCTGGGCGTCGAACTCGTGTCACTGCTGCTGACAGCTCCACAGCGCAGTGCTCAACCGCTGAGCCACCAGGGAGGCCCCGAATTTCCTTCCTTTTTAAGGCTGAATAATGTTCTGTTGTATGTATATACTACATCTTGCTTATCCATTCATCTAAATCAGTGAACACTTGGGTTGGGTCCATATTTTAGTTACTGTGAATAAAGCTGCTGTGATAATGAGTGTACAAATATCTCTTCTAGGCTTTGCTTTCAGATCTTTTGTATACATTTCAGAAGAGAATTACTGGATCATCTGGCACATTTATTTTTAATTTTTTGATGAATTGCCTTATTATTTTCTATAGCAAACTGTGCCGGTACACATTTCTACCCACAGTACACAAGGGTTCCAAATTCTCCACATCCTCACCAATACTTTTTTGATAGTGTCCACCTAAATGGGTGTGAGTGAGATAATACCATCATACACTTCATTGTAGTTTTGATTTATAGTTCCTTAATGATTAGTGATATTAAGCCTCTTTTCATGCTTATTGACCTTATTCAAGCTTATCTTTAGAGAAATGTCTTTTAAAGTCCTTTACACATTTTTGAATTGGTTTGTTTTTCTGTTGTTGAGTTTAGGAGTTATTATATATTATGACTATTAATCCCCTTTCAGATATATGGTATTGGAGATATTTTCTCTTATTTTGTGGGTTGTCTTTTTACTCTCTTGATAGTATCTTTTTTTTAATTGAAATAACATTCAATGCATTCAAACATTATATATGTTTGAGGTGTGCATCATTAAAAATCAATATATGTATCAAGTACTACATTAAGTTTGTATTAAAGTCCAATTCTATACTTCACTAGTTAACCTATTTTATCCACTCTCTTTTTTCTGTTCCTTCTGATAATGTCATTCCTTGAAATTCCCCTCTTCTTTAGGTTCCAGAACACTGTAGATTGATTTCCCTTTGATGTCCTACTGGTCTCATTTGATGATTTTTCTATGTCCTTTGTTTCCTACTAATTCATGGGCATCTTTTAAGACTCAATCATGAAACTTTGCTCATCTCTAGATAGCCAGTCTTTTGGCTTTTCTCTTAAAATCCAGTTCTGTTTCTTCGTGTCAAGATTTTCTGTCTTCTTTGAACTCTCAAGTCCTGTGACATTGGTTTCTTATGAGTGTCCATATATTTATTGCCTAAATTTCTCTCTCATTTGTTCAATAGTTTTCCCATCTTTTATTGTAGAACAGTTCTCCAACCCCCATCCTTTTTTCCTATGGCATTGACTTATTGGAAAACCTGGATCACTAATTCTGAAGAGCTTTGTCTGATGTCATTTCCTGGTGTCTCTTAATTCCTTCACCTGTAATTTTGTACACATTAAACAAGCACATTAAATCCATCCTTTCCACTTATCTGTTGCTATTGCCATAGCCCATGTCCTCTGAATAGTAGTGTAGGAAAGGCAAGTTAATTAAGAGTGATTTTATGTCTTTAAGAAAGGAGCTGGATTCATTTCAGAAGTCACCATTAGAATACTTATGTCAGAATTTACTACTGGAAATTTTTCAGAGTTATTTATAGTGAATGAATAATGAAAAGTCTTTAGACTGATCATCTGATTTATTAGAGTTTAGATTCTGGGGGTTGAAGAATGATACTGTTATGGGGTGATTTACTGGAAAATGACAGTGTTTGTAGATCCTTGTTTCCTGTGGTCTTTTCTTTTATTTCTGATAGCCACTTTGGCCATGAGGGTGTTTCACCATTCGAGATCTAGATTTTCATTTAAATCATCTGATTTTAATTTATACCTCACCGTGCCTTTCCTTGTTCATGGTCTCTTGATTTCATTTTTCTAAATACTGTATCTTTGACTCCTTCATTAATGGTTTGCCTTCAGTAAACCTAGAAGGTTCCAGTTGCTCCTTGTGCAGATTTGGAGCCATGTCTCTTATTTTTGAGCTTTGTGCCGTGCCCTCTCTTTTTTGTGGCCTGATGGTTACAGGCTTCTGAGGACCAAATCTGCCTGCATTAGATTGCTATTTTCTTGACAGGCATTTTAGTTTCAGGTTTTTCTGTTCTGCCAAATCACTTAACACTTTTTATCCACTGGCCATCTCCCAAAAATTTATTGCCATCTTACCTATTGTTGTTTCTCTTCTTAATATACCCTATGGGGTATTTCTTTGCTTTTTATATTTCCTTACTCTCATTCTAGTGGGACTTCTGAGGAAGCCAGCAAATGCATGTGTTCAGTACTAAAATTGCTTCACAGTATCAGTATGCTTTTATAGTAAATAACTTTATTAGAAAGATGCAGTAAGGTATTTGCTACTGAATAATTTGAGTGATATTATTTGTTTATATTTCTATAAAATAAAGTCTGATTCAACTTTTCCTTAAGAAAACCTGGTTTTCTGGAAATAATATCCTGCAGTTTAAACTTTATAAACATTTTGGTAAATGTTACAAATTCTTTATCTTACAAATCTTACAAATTCTTTTTTTTTAAAGATTTATTTATTTATTTATGCATACAAGCTGGGGTACAGGCCAGAAGCATGGGGCGGCAAAGAGGGTTCACCAGAGACAGAGTGGGGAGCAGAACAGGCAGATTGTCTGAAGTACACTGCTGAGGGGAGCAGGGGGCGGGGCAGGAGAGGTCTGTAGTGCCATGTGGGAATCTCCTTGGCCAGACGTTAAATTCGCGTCACTGCTACCCACAGCTCGACGGCACAGTGCTTAACCACTGTGCCACCAATGAGGGAGGCCCAAATCTTACAAATTCTTTATCCTAGGAACATGACTCTCCTGAAGTCCTGTCACTTAGACCATAAGATTTTCCCTCTAATTAGTCCTAAGTATTTGACTTGAAACCGTGTAACAGATTCTAGAGAGAGTGAGGGTAATTTTTGTTTCCACATGATGAATCAATTGTTTCATGAAATCATGTAAACATCACATTTTATATTTCAAATAACATTTGGTGTGAAGGTTAGATTAAGGAAATAATGGACAGGGAGGGAGAAAAAAAATCACCTTTGCTTGAACATTTTATTCTGCTTCTACTGGGACTAGAATGCTATAAAATTATTTTATTCTTACAGAAGGCTTATTTATACCTTAGCTTCTTTAAATTTGTAACAAAATAATGGAACCAGTTAGAAATAAAGTTCTTTTTGCAGTGCCGTGGTTATTTATTTAATTGATTGGTTTAGTTAGTGATTAGTTTTTTATCTGCACCTGCCTGGGTAGAATTTGTCGAACATTATCAAAGTAGGAAAATCTAATCTATTAATTAAGTCGTTTAAAAAGGTATTTTTATTTTAGAAGTTCTCTGAAAGAATTATTTTGTTATTTCACGACTTGCTATATATAAATGGTCATCAACATTCGTTATAGTTGTTTTGGTTCTATTTTTGTGATCTTGCTATTTACTCCCAGGGCAACCTAATTGAGTTTTCTAATATGATTTTATCACTTCCTTGTTTGAAATTTCTTCCATACCTTTCATTTGAATTTTACATTTAAGTCCAAGCTCTTAATGTGGGTTTGCCCATAGTGGCCTACAGTAATTTGGTTCTTTACTCGTTTAGTCTTTTCTCTTACCCTCCCTTTTAGAACTGCTTAATCTAGCTCTTCAATGCTTGGAACATTTTAGTTTCTTAAAAACACTTTTCTCTTTCTTAAGAGTCTTTGTGTACAGGCTATTCCCTCTGCCTGGAATATTCCCTCCCAACTCCCTTGTTTTTCTTTAGTTGATTCCTAGGCTCTTTTGATTGGCCCTTACACATAACCGTCTTTGGGAAATTGCTCCAACCCTTCGAGCTGCTTAGATTTCTCTTAATATATTCCTATAACATTGGAAACTGTTCATTTATCATCATGGACAAGACTAAGGTTAGGCAAATAAGGTGCCGAGATGAGCAGGTCCTTTAACTTTTATACCCTATATGCCTTGTTTTCCCCATCCTAGCTCTGGCTCTGCTTAAGTATTCCCAGGGGAGCAAATTGGCCTATGGGCCAATTCTAGCCTGCTGTTTGTTTTTGTAAGGCCAGCCAATAAGAATGGTTTTTATGTTTAGGAAAAAATACCCAAAATAATAGTATATTTTGTGACATCTGAACGTTATGTGAAATATATTGGAAAACATTCAATTACAAATTGTTTATAATAGTGAATTCTTCATTGTGTTGATTTGTTTTTAATGTATTATATAAGGTCTTGGGAGATGATTAATTTGTTTCCCTTTGAAACTTTTCAGGTTGAGGTAGTAACCTGTCCTTTCCTCTGGAATTAGCAACAAAGCAATCCAGCAAATTATTAAACTGTAATCATCCGGCTGAATAAACTATAACCTAAGTATAAGTTGACAATTTTGAAAAATGGATATACTCTTTTTAGTGTGTGAGGAGGAGTGTATTGAATTAGCAGTTTATTAAATGAAATTACTTAAAATAACTATGGCTTTGAGAAAGTATATTTAGCTCTCAGAATTAAGTGACTTTCAAGATTAATTAGAGTCATTTTCTGGTTTTGCTCAAATTATTTTCCAATTCAAGGTTTGCCTTCAGGTATTCCAGTTCTGTGGTTTGCTGGAATTAAACTCTGTCCATGCCTTATAAGGTTTTAACCTTTAACAGTATTTATCCACAATTAAATAGCATTTTAAATATTTTGAGATGTCTCTCTTTTCTTTTTTAGATGGACCAACTTTTGGGAAACATGATTGAAATGTGGGTTGATCGCATGGACAACATAACCCAGCCTGAAAGAAGAAAACTTTCAGCTTTGGCTCTGCTTTCTCTTCTACCATCTGATAATAGGTGAGGGAATATTTTTTTGAAATTTGTTTCTTTAAGGCTTCAAAATATTAGCACTATTTTTGGCAGTATTGTTTTATTATGTCTGTATGTATGCTAATTTTGTCAGTAGGTAATGATGTGGCATGTGTTGGACTTGATTTGGAAATATATGAATGAGAGATGGTGAGTGTTAGAATTAATGGTTATATTCATTTTATCTATTTCATTCTTATCTGAATTTCCTTCTTTATAATAACCAGATTTTATTAGACTTAGGTAGTCTTTTTATATAGCTATATTAAATATCTAATATTTCAATGTCACTAGCACTTCATAAAGTATTCTAATCCCCTGCTAATTCAATAGTGTGATATGTCATTTTGTAATTATTTACTTCAGATTATTTCTAAAGTGGCTTGCAAGTTATTTTCTCCTTTCATAGATGAGCTCATTATTTTACATTCCACAAACTTTGTTAAAATTTTCATTTCCATAAAGCAAATGCAAAATCTTTCGATTTTGATACTTAAAGAATATGTTTTCTTTTTTATCCCCATCTTTGTGGAATTTAGCATTATATCCATTTTTTTTTGTATTTTTAATTTTAAAAATAATAAAAAAAGTAGGCCTAAGACAGTGCTGTGAAATGAATAACAGTAATATATTGGTCTTTAAGTCTTAGGAAATTTTGGAGTATATGCATCCTAGTGATAAATTAATGGAATAAGTTTGGTTTTAGAAGTTCTTAATATTTATGTATTATTTATTAGTAGTATGGTAATTTGGATTAAGAAAATGGGTAATTGTTCCGTCTTAACATCATAGCAGTAGATAATTATTGAGCACATGTTATATGCTTTGTATTTTTCTAAGTCCTACAAACTTATATCTCATTTACAAAACAGTCTTGAGGTACAGGCATGATTTTGATCATGTTCTTTTTATAGAGGAAAGAAATAACTTTAAAATGTTAATTTGCCTAAGGTTTAGCTTGTTATGGTGCAAATTTTGATCTTGGGTACATTGATGCCAAGACTTGTTCTTTTAACCTCCAGCAGAAGCAGATGATGCTGCTTCTCAGGTAGACATGCATAAGGCCAAGTTATTGCCTCACTGAAATTGACTGGTATCTTATTTATTTTTGGAAATCAGATTTAAACTATTTACACCTTAACTTTTAACTGTTCCTTTCTGTCAGTAGAAAAACAGTGACTTGCGAATTATTCAGGCCTTAAAAGTGAAAATGTTGAAGAATCTGGGCTTTGGCAGTAGTCAACACTCTGTGAACATTAATTGAATACATTAATGAATGGAAAACATATTAAGGTTAATAAAGTACATTAATAAAGTACAAGGTTAATAAAGTACATTAGTACATTTTTTCCTAACATAAAGGACTGCAGTTATTAAGAGAAAATTGGAAATGACACAGGTTAAGAATTATGTCTGCATCAAAAGCATATCTGTTTTATATTTTTATGTGAATACTATTTGCTTAATATTGAATTTTGTGTAAATGTGTGGTTCAATTTTTTTATATACAAGTTGTCTATTTGGCTTCTACAAGGAAAATGAATATTCTTAACCTACATAAATTGAGGGGTAGAACATTATTATGACTGGAATTCTTTTAAACATTAAAATTTCATTCTTAAAAGTTGTGAGAAGATAGTTTTTGATAGAAAGATCAGATCTTTTGTTTTTAAATGGAGTAATGACAAATCTGTTAGGTAGCAGTGACTTCATGTCATTATAAAGGTAATTCTTGAGTATTGTGGTAATATGTTTTGAAAAATAATGATCTAACTTTATAATGTCCTTAATAGATTAGTGGCTAAAGAAATATACAGAAAATGAAATGATCTGAAAAACAAAAAGATTTCATCGCTCTGAAAGTTTGCCACAGTCATTAGTCCATGACATAATTTTGGATGATTTATATCCACATCGTCTAATGGAAAGTCATGTTGACAAACAGCAGTTTTATCATTTCTTATCGTTACCTTTCTTCTGCTTACAAGTACATGGTTGTCAGAGTTTGGGGAAACCTTTCTCCCTTCTGCATCCCCAGTGATATTTCCTGGTTAATTTAACGTGTTTCTTTTTGATTTTTCATTATAACATTTCCCTTGTCTGAAATAAGCAGATCTACAGAATTATGTTGAAAATGATTTTTGAATCATGCTCAATTGGGAAATGATATTTCCACTTTCATTTATTAAAGTGTTTTGGAATAATGCTGTTCTAAAGCGGAGTTTCTCTCTCCGCAATACTAGTGACATTTTGGGCCAGGCCATTATATTTGATGTGAGCTGTCTGATGCATTGCAGAATGCTTTGCAGCATCTGTGGCTTCTACCCGTTAGATGCCAGTAGTACCTCCTATCTCACACTTAGAATCACTACTCTAAAGAATGACCATTTGGGAAGCCATTAAATTCTCTTTCAGCCCAGTCCCTTACTTAAGATTCAGAAATTTGGTAAAGAAATTTGGTTAAGACTATAGACTTAAGACTAACACTCACATCCCATTCCCACTAGTCACTTACCAATGACCACGACCAAGTTACTTAGTTTTCCTGTGTCTAGGTTTGCTCATTATTAAAGTAGGAGTACTTTGAAGTTTTAGAAGCTTAGCCATTAGGTTCTGTCCCCATTCCCTCCCCATCTTCTCTTTGAATATATGGCTTATTCCACCCGTCTCTCCTCCCCCTTCCCTCCCCCCATTCCTCCTGGTAACCATTATATCTTTCAAGACTTAATCCTACTATTCTTTGCAATTTTTTTTGGTATTTATATTCCACAGATGAGTGAAACCATATGCTATCTTTCATTTTTTGACTTACTTTACTCAGCATAATTGCCAAGGTCCACATTGGGTATGGGCATAGGTGGTTTGGGGGAGGGTGAAAAAAGATTATTTTTAATTAAAGAAAATAAAAATTTTTACTGGAAGTAGTAGCCCTGGCTTCTGTGCGTATTTATTTTGGTTCTTGTTGTGAGTTACAAGCTGGTTTTCTTCTCAGACACAGTTTGAACAAGATGCCCAATTTAAACTGGTTAATAGTTATAAATTGAATTTTGTAAGTTTGAATCTAGTAGAAACTAGAGGGCATAGATAACTTTAGGAAGATGAACGGTTGGTGCCATAATTGCTTATTCTTTGTCTTCACCTGTATACATCACTGTTTTATACAAAAGATAATTTATTAATTCCTGGGCTTAGTGAATTTTTTATTGAAGTCTTATAATCATTTATTAGAAAGTTTTTTTTAAGCTGAAGATCAGTTTGTTCTTCTGGCACTCCTTTGTAAACCCAGTGTCTCTTCCTACTCCCAAAATGTGCCACTCTTGTTGAAGTACTTTCAGCTGTTTTTATCATCTCACCTTAGAATTGGAATAGAGATAGTCCATGTTAGCCTTTACTTCCAATACAAATTATCTTTCCCTTGAAACATACAGCAGAACTAAAATGCTCCCATTTACTACTCTGGATAACATCCTACGATATTTTTTAAATACCTATTATGTGTTTGGACACATGCTGTACATTGGGGGTATATCCCACTTCATTATTCTGTATAAAATGTCATTGTCCTGGCATTTTAGAAAAGTACTTATCCTCTTAAGAAAGTTCCTGAATGGGGCCTCCCTGGTGGCACAGCGGTTGAGCACTGCGCTGTGGAGCTGTCGGCAGCGCGCGATGCGGGTTCCACTCCCAGCTGGAAAGAATCCCACATGGTGCCTGCCTCTCCGGCTGCTCCCCTCAGCATTGTATTTCTGATCTGCCTGTTCTGCTCCCCACTCTGTCTCTGGTGAACCCTCTCACCGCCCCACGCCTCTGGCCTGTACCCCAGCTTGTATGTATAAATAAATAAATCTTTAAAAAAAAATTAAAAAAAAAAAAAGAAAGTTCCTGAATGCTTGGGAATTTGAAACTACACTCTCAGTGTCTTCCCTATATCTTACCAAGTTCCCTGTCTAATTACTAATCATTATATGGCATTACCTTTTTTTAAAAATGTTACATAAGAAAACAAAACTGATCAAATAAGATTACCTTGGGCCTCCCTGGTGGCGCAGCGGTTAAGCGCTGTGCAGTGGAGCTGTCGGCAGCGGCGACGCGAGTTCGATGCCCAGCCAGGGAGAATCCCACATGGCGCGGCAGACCTCTCCTGCCTTGCCCGCTGCTCCCCTCAGCAGTGTATTTCTGATCTGCCTGTTCTGCTACCCGCTCTGTCTCTGGTGAACCCTCTCGCCACCCCACGCCTCTGGCCTGTACCCCAGCTTGTATGTATAAATAAAAAATAAATCTTAAAAAAAATAAAAAAATAAGATTGCCTTGAAGTTTCAGAATCTCCAGCTGTTTTAGAATGAAACTATATTTTTGAATGAATATGATTTCTAGCCTTTCAAAGTTGCTAAACCCATGTTAAAAAAAATAATTGTTCTTGCTCCAACATGGGGGTAAAAGCATAAGAATAGAGTAAAAGTACATAGGGGAATATAAGCATGAATACTGTGTACTTCCTGATTTTTCATACATACATAATGTATCTTCATAGCTTGAGGAACATCCTACTTTGGGGAATTCTTTAGTGTGAGCTTCTTAATCATTACTTAATCATTGCTTAAACATCGTAATCATTACTACTACTATCAGTCACTACTATTATTACTACTATTGATGTTACTACTATCATTCATTTTGACCAAATATGTGAAGGTGCTAACTTAGGCTTATCTGAGACTTTTCCTCCTTTACTCTGAGATGTTTCCACATTCTGTTTGTTCACATGTGACCAGTGCCAACATTTGAGAAAAGATATGTGTCTTTTCTGCAGCTGTGTCCTGCAGCTTTTTCATCACATGCATGTGTATAAGCACTGACTCAGTGTTTGATATTCCTGCTGCTGTTGTTCCACCTTTTAGAAATTGGCAAATATTTCAGCTCAGGAGGAAGCTTTCATTGACTGCTCTTTACAAAGTGGTTAGAATTAGTTCTCACTTTATATTTGCCAGTGGAATAGAATAGCATATGCTATTCTTATTCGTGTTACTCTTCAGAAGTGATAGCCTTTAAGTCCCCATGTCATTATAGATCAGGGAAAGGTGTTAGGAGAAGAGGCTGAAGGAAAACTGGAGAAAGAAGATAGAGTTGTGGTGTGGCAAGTGCCACAGATTTATTGCCTCACAGGAAATCCTTGCCATTCTTTGACATTTCTTTATCTCTTAGTGTGTTTTTTATTTTTGTGTGTGTGGGGTCAGTTTAACTTCTTTGCTTAATAGTGATTTCTGCCTCCTTGAACTTTTTTGACTGAATCATATCATTGCTTACTCTATTATTTCTTTTTTATTTTTTTTTTTGCTTACTCTATTATTTCTATGCTTACTTTATATATCTTAACCTATCAAATGTTTGAAGGTTAAGGTCATGTAGTAACATGCCAAAGAATTCAGGCTCTGAGTCATGTAGGGTAGATTTGATCCTGGCTCTTAAATTTGGTGTGTGACCTTGGGCAAGGCGCTTAACCTATCTCTGTTTTGCTTCATCTATAAAGAAATGCTAAACTGTTAGATTGTTTTGTGTGTTAAGTGAACCAATACATGTGAAATACTTAGAGCAATGCCTGGGAAGTGGTTTATGCTCGGTAAATAAATTTTAGCTGTGCTGCTGATGAAGTCATATACATTTTTTCCATCAAAAATACGGCACTTATTTGTATAATATCTAAGCACCTGAACACTCAGGATATTGTTATAATGATAATCTCAACTGAACATTTATTCTCTCTCAGGATACTGGAAGCACCTTGAAACCAGTGATCAGGATTTTGTTTATCTTTAGTATCCTTACTGTGTAGCACAATGCCTGACCCATAGTAGGCCCTCTTCTCATCTGTTCTCATCTCCTCCAAGGCATATTCCCCAGAAAAGAGAGAACCATTTCTTAAAAGCAAAAATGATTTTATCTTTTGGCTCATGGGTGAATTGGTATTGGGAATTTTACAGGGGCAACACCCGAAAGGAGAAACATGCATTGTACAAAAGGGAGAGAATGATGTCATATATATATATATATATATATATATATATATATATATATATATATATATATATATATATATATATATATATATAAAACTATATATATAGTACTAGTATAGTACTCTATATATACTATATACTATAGTACTGGTATATAGTATAGTATATATAGTACTCTCTCTCTCTCTCTCTCTCTATATATATATATATATATATATATATATAGTAAATAAATAAATAAAAAGAACAACAACAACAAAGATTTTATCCTTCTCAGTTTAAACCCTTCAGTGGTCTCAGTGGGGTAACTCATCCTGCAGGATCTGCTTTTTCACATACCTCTTGAGACTTATCCTACTTTCAGTCATTTCTTACCAATAATGCTGGCTATTTGTATGTCTTTGAAATATGCTAAGCTTCTTTGTGACTTAAACACTTAAATTCTGTAAATTGTCCTGTTTTCTAGTACCTTCAAAGCACTCTTTATTTTTCCTCTATAAGACAGATCATGATTACAGATCAAACAAGTTTTTGGTAGTTTTTTTTAATCCATAATATTTATTGTATTCTAAAATAGAGGGATTCTTTTTATATTTTTATTTATTAAATATACAGAGTAAAAATGGACTTTTGGGGGGTATACATTACTAAAAAATAACTTGTAGATTTGTAAAAACATTACTACCATCAGAATACAAAAAATCTCATCACCTCAGGAAATACCCTTGTGCTGTATATATCTTGGAAATTACATCCTCCTATGATCTCTAACCCCTGGCAACCACTGATCGTTTCTTTTCACTATAACTTCATCTTTGAGAATGTCATAAGTGGCTTTCTCATTCAGCAAAGGTGCCTTTTAAATTCATCCAAGCTGTTGTGTGTGTCCTTTTATGTTTTTCTATTTTTTGAGTTGTATTCCACTATATGAACATACTACATTCAGCTATTGAAGGGTATTTGGGTATCTAGTACTTTTTTAATGACCATCTCCCCCACTAGACTGTACATTCCATGGGCATAAAATATGATTAGCATATTTCTTCCTTTCTCACACGTACACACACATTCACATGATATTTCATTTTGTGTAAATTGGATAGATCATAACCTATTATCCCTAAATACTTCAATCCAGGATGAGGTATTGCTTATAATTGTCATGTCTTTGTAATCTGTTTTAGTCTGTAACGTCATTTCCTGGGTCTTTTAAGACCAACATTTTTACACTTGATCTTAGTCAAAAGCCTGAGAAGCGGTGAGACCAATGTTTCTCTCCCTTTCTCACTTTCTGTCTCTCCATCTCAGCTTCCCTCCCTTTTTCCTTCACAATTAGAGTCAGGTTATGTTCCCTGATTGGAATGCTACATAAGCGATATTGTGACCTTCTTGAAATCACATTTCAAAAGCACATGATGTCCACTTGCTTCTCATTATTAATGTTAATTCTAGTCAAGGTGGTGTCTGATTTCTCCACTCTGTAGTTCATTTTTCTTACCCTTGCAACTTAGAAGCAAATCTGTATTGAGATACTGTTCCTCATTAAAATTTCACCCTACAGTAAGTAAAAATGATAATATTTTCATTTTTGCTGGCTTATTATATGCCCTGTTGCAATTTTTGATTCTCTTGATCTAAGGATCCGTGAGTAACTTTTAAGATCTATAAAATCAGTAGCGGCTAAAGTATGCCATTCATTATATGTAAAGCTGTTTTGATTGGTTTATATATAGCTATTACAGATCTAAATAATATAGATGGTATATATTTAAAAGATGGTAACAGAATAATTGTTTTTTTATATGGAATTTCTGAGTAGAATGAGAAGCTATGTATATTGATACCTAAAGTATGGGATTAGTTGAAGACAAAGGTAGTATAAAAGAAGGTTCAGCAAGAAGAATGAGAGAAGAATAATGCAATGAATCAATTTCCTGGAAAAAGTAGGGAGAAAACCCATTGAGAGAGTGAGTGCAGTATTCGTAAATAGTTGCAGTGAAAATTAGTAAGAATGAGAAAGGGGATATGAAGAACCATTTTGATGTATTATTCCAGAGCAAAATCAAAATTC
The DNA here is from genome assembly GCA_004024925.1 of Scalopus aquaticus. NCBI lineage: Eukaryota > Metazoa > Chordata > Mammalia > Eulipotyphla > Talpidae > Scalopus > Scalopus aquaticus. The sequence goes on from PVIJ01010407.1 coordinate 38,476, forward strand.
AAAGTTAAGATTGGAGAGAATTATTATGCATTTGAGATAATATGAAGATTCAACTAAACATATTACAGGATTTTAAGTTACCTGAGTAATATGAATTGCTGTGATAGATAGTATACAGTCATACATTAGATAATATACAGTCAACACAATCAATACTTACCAGTAAGTGCAATGGGAAGGTGGAAACTTGAGGTCTAATCTAAAACTTGTGATCATAACAAGTCAGATATAGAGGTCTCTTAATTCTGTTCCTTCATCAGCCTTCATTTGAGGTTTTGATTTCAGTGGTCTTTTATAGTTGTGATCACTTGTCTCTAAGAGCAGCAACTAACTCCAAGAGGAACAGAAAGCTGAACTTTGTTTTTCTGGATATCACAGTTTTGTTGTATATCAGACTGTGAATGACAATACATTATTTGGATTGATTGTTGCACTGGCCAACAAACTTTTACAAAAGTCATGTTACTGAAATAAAATTAGTCATTTCCTATCAATTTGTATGTGCTCAACAAGAATATGACAGTCAAATTCTAATTTTGGCTCTAGTTTTTTTTTGTAACCTGCAATAAATTAATTTTTACATCACGAAATGCATGCCAGTAGTAATAGACCTATGGTTAATACCTGTAAAAAATCAAGCCATAGACTACTTCTTAGATTTCTTTGCATGTCTCTTGTATAGCTGTTCAGGAATAGATGGAAGATGGTTTCCATTGTGCAAAAGCACAGCCTTAAGACTCAGTTTTGAAGAGTCTAGAAATAGTCTCCATTCTTATGGGTCTTGAGTTGATTTTTAAGACATTCATGAGGACCTCAATATTGGAACAAAATACCAGAGTACTTTCCTTTTTGAAGAAAGGCTCCAACTGCTGGTGGCACTTTCAATAGAAAGTCATTGTGACATCTTCTTCTAGAAGATTGCATTTTTGGAGTCTTGATCCTAGCAATTCTGCCTTGTTCTTGGATAAGTCCAAATCACAAACCAGGTCATTTAGTTCTTCCTGTGTTAGTCTGTGTGGGGTTGATGATGCATCACAGTGAAAATCTGGATCACTGCATGCTGATGGAACAGGAGAAGAACAGTTCGCTCACTCTTGTCCTCATCAGATGAATCAAGAGAATATTTTGCTGGAGGTTCTGGAATAAGAATTCCCTCACCATGTGGAACTGGCCTCAATGCAGACGGAATGTTTGGGTAGACTATTCTCGGCTTCTTTTGCTTTGTTATTCTGCCAGAAAGAGGAGGAACCAAGCAGAAGTAACAGTGGTTGCTTGGCTCTCTTCACACCATGGGGACTGCAAATGACATTGATGGTCTTTTGCCATTTAACCACTGTGAAAACTGTGTTGTCCATGTAGCACAGCATCTATATGCGGGGCCCAAAGCTTGTCTTGGTCAAAAACCTTGCATCCGAAGTAAAGATGATAAGCATTCTTTATTTGAGAAATGATACTTTACTTCTGGTTGGCAAATGTCACTTCCCCACAAATAGAGCAGAAATTGTCCATGCTATTAACGTACTTTTGAGGCATTACTGTTCTGTGTTGTGCCTAAATGGATAAAATACTAACAGTTCTATGGAACAGTATCTTAAACTGTCTTGCACAAAGTCTGAAATCTTTTCAATGCTCAACCTTTCCAACAGGGCTTGATATAGTGCACTGCTGACGTCAGCTTACTTCAGCAGCCACCTGGCAGTAGTATTGCACTGCATCAGAAATTGATGCAATCAACTATGGATGATGTGTACATGATGGTATTGTGCAATGTGATCCAATATTACATCATTCTAGGCTGATTTAGGATGTTGTTGCAGTCCTACTGGATAAATTTACACATTGAAACATATAAAATGAATTATCTGAAATATCTTCAAAATGAGAGCTAATAAAAAATTTTTAGGGTTATGTTCATGTTCAGCACACCAAGATACTACAGATTAGGTCAGTTTTAAGTCAGTTATGATCTTACTGTTGACCTGTGTTAGCTTAGTTTTTAGATGTAAGAAATGCAGGTTTCATTTTCTGCCTTTTTAAAATGTAATTATCTAAAAGGTTTTGCTTCTGAGATCTAATAAAGATAAATATTTTTGTCTGCTTTTGAATATTTCTCTTACAGATGATAAAAACTAATATCCTAATCTTATTTCCTTGTTGTTTTTTCCCCCTCTTTATATTGTGATTCCCAAGGACCATTTTTCTGACTTTTTTAAATCGTAAGAGAGAAAAAGTTTCTCATGACTCTCTTGTACTTTTTGGCTTGATCTGAAAATTTAAATAACACCAGATTAACAGAAGAAAAGCAGTACATTTATTTAAGTTTTATGTGATTTAGGATCTTCAAATTGTTAACCTTATGTGTTTTTATGCCAATTTTGATGCAGAGTGGGAAGTAGTGGAAAGATACAGTAGGAAAAGAGTAGGAGGTAAGTGTAGTAAACTGGGGGAAATTAAGCAAGGTTGGTTTGTTCCTGTTATTCTCAGAGTTCCTTTGTCTTTGGAGATAAGGATGTTCTTTTCTCCTGGTACAGGATTGACATCTCTCATGATGGTTTTATGATCTGCTTCAGGAGCGAAAGGAAGCAATATGCCCAAGCTCTTTATTTTGGGATAACTCTTTAATTTTGTATGATGTGGTTGAAATATCTGTGGTACATGCTTCATTCCACATTATATGTTATTGAGAATACTAAAAAAATGTTCTTGAAGTCTTAGTCCTGTTCCATCTTTACCTCTAATTCTTATAATTTCTGATATTTGGGGGAGTTTTTTGGTGGTTTTCTAGTTTCTTTGTCTATAATAATTGCAATAAGACTAGCCAGTCACAAATGAGAATTGTAAATCAGTTTGATAAAGATTTGTCCGATGTGCACTTCTGATTCTTTATTGTTGTAGAGAGTACTGTGTATAATACCAAATATTTAATGTGGAAATAATTCATATTGTACCTGAAGTAATTGTTTTCTTGAAGTTAAAAAAAAAAGCTGCTTTAATATAAAAGCTTATAGTACATAACTTTGTATATTATTGCTGATATTTTAAGTATATTGTTAGGGTATTAGTAATATTTATAAAAGTCAGAATTAGAAAACCTTAATTAGAGCTTTTGGGGAAATTAATAAATATATAATATAAACAACTTACACTCTATTCTTTATATCCTTACCTAAAATGTTACATTATACACAGATATATTCCTAAGTCAAACTAATTTAGGAAGGTCGGATGAAAAGTCATTCAGAGACCTCTTTAACTCTCCTCAAGTTTTGTTGGTATGCAAAGACCTTTACGCGATATCTTTGTTGGTATGCTACTTCATATCATTTTACAACTTAAGGAATATATATTAAAATACTAATTGGTAGTAGTTTACATTTTTTATTTGAAAAATTAAAAGGGAACACAGAGGATGATGTAGTAACACATGTACCATTCTAGATTGTTGTTTTTGCTACCTTTAAGAAGTAAAGCAAAGTTGACGTTTTCCTAATGTATATTCATAACAATATAAATATTTTATGCATTTAAAACTTTCACAGTCCTGAGAGGAGAAAGCATATATTGTACTAAAAGGAAGAATGATGTAAAATACATATAAAATAAAGTTAAAAATTAAGGCTTTTGCAGAAATTATGTTACTTAATTACATCTTATTTTAGCTTTTTCCACTCAATAGCTGTCTGGTTTTGATGGAATTCTTTCATTCTGCGTATTTAAATTTTCAGGTTTCCTTTTTTAAAAAACACTTATTTTTTAAATTATGAGATATTTTGATGTGGGCATTAGGAAAACTCAAATTAACTGCATTGTGAAAAAATAAATTCCTGAGATTTCCTTTCAACAATACTTTTGTAACACAGATAAAATTGCTTCCTGTCTCTCAGTTTCCTGTATCCATGGCAACCTCTGTTTTACAAACTGACTGTAGAGGAACCTGTGTGAAGTGTGGTGTTTCCTGAGCAAACTGTGACTTAAAAAAAAAAAAAAAAGGTGACTGGGTGGAGGTCAACAGTGCCACTGAAAGACACGGAGTTTAGAAATGTCGCTTTTCAGATTTAGAAAGAAAACCTTTACTTGAATCAGCCGAGTGTTAATAATATGAATTTCCTGTCCTTGGTAAGATTATTTATTTAAATATGAACTTTCATCTGACTTGAAAAATAATTTGTTTGTGTAGAAAATTGTAGTTTAGAGAGAATTTCATTATTCTGTAATGCATTTATATTTTCATGTTATTTATTTGATATAGTTAATAAAGGAATGTATATCCATAGATTGTTATCCTTGCATCATCTTTGTCCTTTTTGTTATTGTCATTCGTAATATTTTAAATTGACTTAACATTTTATTTTGTAGTTCATTAAATTTGAATTGTCATTTTTATCAAGCTGTGGGTTAATGACCTGAAGCTGTTAATAATTCTAGAAAACATTCTATTTTTTATGCTATCATAGTGTGAATTACGATATTAACCTTATTCGCTGATCCTAATATAAGTAATACAAAATACAGAAATCTACTATTATAAAACTTTTATTTTAAGGAATTTTTGATAATTTAAAATTTTACCTTTTATAGCCAATTCTGATAAGAACAGAATATGCATGGCTTATATCTTTCTCTGCCTTGTCTGTGATTGTTTCTACTTGTTACCTATTTCATAAACAGATGTTTGAATGTTTGTCTATTTGCCAGTTCAGGACTGGGAGACAATTTAACTGCTGCAACTTAGGCCTTTCAAGAATTTCCAAGAATTTTCCTGAAAGCACAGTTTCTTTGTATCTAATTGAACTGAACATATCTCATATAAATGAAAGTGAGTTGAGTGAATTTTCATTTTTATCAAGCTTAATGTAGTATTGTATTTGGATAATTCTGGCATTGTGCGTATGTATCTAAAAACCTCTGTTCATTTGAGGTATCTGTGCTTTCTATGTCTAACTAATAATTTTATATAAAGTGCTTGGATCCTGGAATATTTGCAGAACTTTCCAATCTTCATAATTTATATTTGCAGTCTAATCACGTATCTTTTGTTTAAAAGAAGTATTTAATGATAATAATGCTTTCAGATCAGTACTTAAATGTACAACAGAATGGCCTTACTCTCCTTGAGAGTGGTACCTCTGTTGGTATGATTGCTTTTCAGATTCTTGATTTTTCAATCAATAGAATTCTGAATATCAGACTCAGGCTTTCAACATCTTGGAAACCTGAATTGTTTGTATTTAGAAGTTAATAATTTAACAAAGGTACCATCAAATGCTTTTGAAGTGCTTAAGAATTTTTAAAAACTTCTTTGTCTCATAATCACAAGCCCTTTGCATTTAAAGGACTTACCAGTTTGTGGTATCTCCTGAAAAATTAAAAAAGTTAAATATGTTACTAGGGCTGCATTTAGTGGAACTAATAATCAAACATTTGGTCTTAAGTTGTAATGATTTAGAAAATTGACAGTTTGCTAAAGACTTTTTTCTTAAAATATATATTTTTATTGTTATTTATGTCTTTTACATTTTGTATTCCTCTTGGGTAGCCCACCACCAATTCACCCGTGATCCATCTCCATGGTCCCTTGTGTTCTTTTCTATTCCATTTTGTGCCCTTTTCCTTCCCTCCCTCAGCCTCCCTCCTCCCCCCCCCTTGCTAAAGACTTTTAATTTACTGCAATTTTGTAGAAACAGAATAGTCAGTATTGATAATGATGTATTTGAAAACAAGAGAGCATCTTTGAAGATCCTTAATCTGTCATTTAATAATCTTACAGACTTACATCCAAGGGCCCTTAAGCCATTGTCTTCACTGACTCATCTTCAGGCAAATTCTAATCCTTGGAAATGTAACTACAAACTATTGGGCCTTCGCAACTGACTAGCATCTTCAACCATTACTTAAACATCTCTTGTCAGAATCCCCCATCCATGCGTGACAGAGCGTTGCATTATATTAAGTGGACTATCTTTACAAATTGTAATACATCTTCAGCAAATGTATCCAGAGCTTGGGCTGTAAAATCTCTTCACATTCGTCACAGGACTACAGCATTAATGATGGCCTGGCATAAAGTAACCACAAATGGGAAACATTTGGAAAATACTGAGAGTGTAACTTTCTGGGAACAAATTCGTACTTCACCTGCCAGTAGATTTTTTCAAGAGAATTCCTTTGGTAATCCATTAGAGACTACTGCAGTGTTACCTGTGCAAATACAGATTACTTCTTCTGTTAACTTGAACTTGGAAACAAACAGTGCTATCCCGATTGATGCTGCATCAGAGTCAGGGAAAACATCTCTGATTTGTACACAGGAAGTTGAAAAGTTGAATGTGGCTTTTGACATTTTGCTAGCTTTTTTCATTTTAGCTTGTGTTTTAATCATTTTTTTGATATACAAAGTTGTTCAATTTAAACAAAAACTAAAGGCACCAGAAAAATCAGGGGAAAATAGACTTGAATACTATAGTTTTTATCAGTCAGCAAGGTATAATGTAACTGCCTCAATTTGTAACACTTCCCCAAATTCTGTAGAAAGCCCTGGTTTAGAGCAGATTCGACTTCATAAAAAAATTGTTCCCGAAAGTGAGGCACAGGTTATTCTTTTTGAACATTCTGCGTTATAATTCATCTAAATATTGGCTATAAGAAAACTTCAGTGTGATGGACATAAATAGAACTGAAGCCTCCTTATATAATTATAAGCTTTATTTGGAAATATTATGAAATATTATGAGTTTAGCATTAATAAAATGTATGTTTTTAATAATTTGTGAATAGTGTGTTCATTCAACATATACTTTTTCTTCAACAGGTACTATATTATGTAATAATAATACTACTTTTATGTACCAAGCACTATGTGAAATGTTTCACACATCACATTTAATCCTTAATATACTTTCTAAGACAGTACTGTTTATACATTTTACCAGTAAGGAAACCTATGCAGAGTGAGGTTTAGGAAATTTTCCCAACTTGTGGCACTTTTTAGGTTTTTCTGACTCTAGAATCCAGACTTTTAATTTCATGATATGCTGATTCTTAGGTGCTAAAGTTATAATTGTGAACAACATACATATGGTTCCTGTTCTTGTAGACCTGGAAATGTAGGGAAGGCCTGTGTTTATTGTACAGTATGGTAAGGACTGTACTTGGAGGCGCTGTTTGGTATAACCTGTGGAAATGAGGATTACCTTTATGAGAAAAGTAATGAAACTAGATCTTGAAGGATAAATAAAATTTAATTTAGCCCAATGAAGAGAATTGAATAGTAGGTAGGAATAAAGTTATGTAAGAAAGATTGAAGAAAGAGAAATACTGATTTGCAAGAAATAAAATTCAGTATCACTGAAATTATTGGTGGTATGATAATTGCAGGTGGATAGAGATACCAGATTATGAAAGATACAGTAATTTCATGTTTGTTTTTTTGTTTTCTTGAGGAGCCGTGCAAGGATTTTGAACAGTTGACTGGCATGATCAAATTTACTCTTTAGAAAGTACACTACCAGAAAGAGCAGTGAGACTGGAGACAGGATTAATTGCAATCTGAATCACGAATCAGGGGAAATACTGAAGACCTAGGCCAGGAGGTTAATGGTGGAGAGAAAGGATAGGGCCAGGGCTCCAATAAACTCTATCAGTAACAACTACCACTTTGGTCATGATTTGAGGGGACAGATCTCTGTGAGGCAGAATAAGATGAAAGAGCCCCCAGGAGATGGTACAGCTTAAAAAGCTTACTTAAGGTTTTTATATCTCTCTATTCCATTTCCTAAGGATTCTTGATTAAAGAACTCAGGAACCGAAAGTTTTAGATACAGATCCAGTTTTTCTACTTAATTTTATAAAAGGTGGTTAAGTTTCCAAGGCATACCAAAAAAAGTCTCCCACTTCACTCCATCAATAAATGAGAAAGTAATGAGTTCAACTACTGATTGTTGATAAAACTACACCTCCTAAATACATTTAGAATTCCAATGTGATATTTCAGAAGCATATCTGTCACTTCTGGTATAACTAGGAACTTACTCTCAACCCCCTCCTGGCAATGGAGTAGATTTGGTGTCAGGTTGTTGGTGAGGACTTCGGTGGTATGGGGCAGAGTTCAACAGGAGTGGGCAGGAAATAGAAGGTCACAGATGATGGAGTGGATGAAGCCTGGGATAGCAGAAGACTAAAGTGTCTCACCATCTTTTAGAAGTGAGGGGTTGCCACTGTTTTCACAGCTCAAATCTAAATGACGGGTATAGGTAAGGGTGGATATTGTGGGAGAGTGAGAGATTTGTGTGGAACGAGTAAGTAATAAGGAAAAACAAACTTGGATAATTCCTTGTGCTCCATCTACTACTTTTTACTCTTAGAATCCTCAGCTTTCTCATATATAAAGTTTTAGGTTTACTTTGCTAATCTGCTCTGTCTCATGGCAACCTGTTTTTGAGTTAACAAATTTATTCTCTTCCTTCCTATTGCCTTGTATGTTTTATTTTTAGGTATCCCTCAAGTAATATGAATTTTTATTCAAATCCCAGCTATATTAATGTTACTATTGGGCAGATAACTCAGATCAAGAAATTCAGCATTTCAAACATACGTATTTAGACATTTTTTTGAGCTTATGAATCAAAAAAATACCCAACTGTTTAAGCTTGAAATTGAGGGGAACTCACATGTGCATTTTTACCCAATTATCTATCCCACAGCATGACAATAACAGTAAAATCTGCCATATTTATTTTTAAGGCTTGAAAAATGGGAAAAGAAGATGTAGGAAACTCTCCTACAAAGTTCTGAAAAACAGCTTTAATGTTAGGCCTTGTTCCAAATTGGTTCCACAAAGCATTTTCTGCAACAGGCTTGAAAACCTGTGTGCAGACCTGTAATAGGATGTGTTGCTTTGGACTGAGAAGGAGAATGGGGTTTGTGACACAAAGCAGAACTCTTGTGTTTATTGATGAGACTTTATGCCTAACTCTGGCTGAAGAGTAACTTAAGTTTTTTCTCCTAGAAAGCACCATTTTTTTAAAAATTAAAATGTCTTTTTTTTCCTTTTCTGTTACTATATTTAGTGATGAACCCTTAAGTGAGTTGGGACTTTTCTTAGATGCTTTATTATCTAGTTTCTTACTGATTTCACAGCTATGGAATATTGGTGACAAGGTAATAGGTCTTTTTTTTTTCCCTACACTGACGTTACACTGTTTAAGCATAATTTAATAAAAGAAAATCTTTATGCAAAAAAAAAAAAAAAATCCCACAAAAACCCAGCAACTGACTAGTGGTGTCCAGTCCCTTTAGACATCACTCTGCTGAAGTTGGTAGGGTCTGTGGCTACACGTTAATAGGAGAAACCCTGTTGGCTGAAAGAAATTCGCTGGGGAAAGAAGAGGAATGAGGGAAATGTATATAGTCTGTTTGCAGCTGGCCTCATGTGCCTTTATCATTGCTTCTGACTCTCTTGAAGCATCATGTGGTGTTGTAGAGCACATTCTATTTTAGCAGGAAGTATTTTTCTGATCCTGAATAGTGTGAGCATCCATCTAGCTAGCTCGCTAGTCTTTTTTTTTTTTCCACTTAGCTCCATATCTTCCTGCATTCTTCAGTTCCCAGTACATATGCATAAACTCTTGACTTACTTGGAATCATTGGTTTTGGAAAGCCTTATTTTTGATAAAATAAGGCTCATTCTATGATGGTCTATGGTATTCCTTTTTCTAGCCTTAATTTAAGTTTGTTTTCTTTGAGACGCCAAAGAGCAAAAAATGTTTATGTTCTACTGCAGTTTATGTTTTGACTTTGAAAACCTGTTGTTTTCAGTTATCTGCTTTTTACCAATGAAACCCTCATTAAGCACTGATTGTAGAATCAAGGACCATATACACTTGTAGTTATAGTCTTATTGTAAATACAATTAACCAGTAAATTCCAGGCACTTGGGAAGGGCTGTAAAAATCCTGAGGCTAGAAAGTATTTGTAAGGAAGAAGGTTGATGTAAAAATGTTCAACTTTCATTTGAAAATAACAGTAAATTTCCACTATGAGTTTTTTGTCCTTTTTATTTGCCAGTATTTGATAGAGGAACTAGATTTATTAATACAATTTTCCATGACCATGTAGAGAATACTGGATAAAAAAGATGTGTGTTTTCATTTAAGTGACAAATGTATTTGCAGCCTAGACCCTGGAAAATATCTGGACAAGGAAAATAAACCCTAATTTTAGTATGAATGCCACCAATTGTAGTCTCTGCTAATGGACAAATTCTCGAACAAGACCAATAAATCAGAACTTTCTTCTTTTGCTTTTTTCTTTCATTAAACTATTCTCTGCTTAATCCTGTTAAACATTATAAGCAGAGAAATGTAGTTACAAGAAAATCTTATTTTATTAGGCTTTTCCAGTGCTTACTTTGTTACCTTAACTCCACTGACTTCCTATGCTTTAGATAAAATAATGTGAGGGTGACTCCAAATGTTAATTAGGTTGATGATTAAGTTGAATAATAGTGATCTGGCGAGGCAATTTCTTGCCTATAGTTTTGTATTGAGGGAACATTGTTTTACAATACTGTATGTGATTTAAATGTATGTTACCAAACTACCCCCACCAAAGCACTGATAATCCTCCACCACTGACCACTGGACTCCCCCACTTTGTTCTCCATCTAAATTCTCCTCGACTCCCCACAGTAGCCTTAATTCTGCATTCATATTTCTAGGGTTCATTTCGTTTAGTTTTGTCTGTTCCTTTGTTTTGTTTCTTCATATCCCACATGTGTAAAATCATTCAGTATTTGTCTTTCTCCCAATTTCACTTAGCAAAATTCTACCTGTATTAAGGCAAATGACAAGATTTCACCTTTTTTATAGATGAATATTCCATTGTGTATCTATACCATAACTCCTTTATTCACTCACCTGCCTTTGGGTATTTACGTTGTTTCCATAACTTGGTTGTTATAAATAGTGATGCAGTGAACATAGCAGTGCATATATCCCTTTGAATTAGTGTTTTTGCATCCTGTGGATTGATAATGAGTAGTGGAGTTGCTCTGTATGGTACTTTTTTTAAAAAGATTTATTTTTGCATACAAGCTGGGGTACAGGCCAGAGGTGTGGTCAGTGAGAGGGTTCACCAGAGACAGAGTGGGGAGCAGAACAGGCAGATTGACGGAAATACACTACTGAGGGGAGCAGTGGGCGAGGCAGGAGAGGTCTGCCTTGCCATGTGGGAATCACCCTGGCTGGGCATCGAACTGGTGTCGCTGCACTGCCGACAGCTCCACAGTGCTGCACTTAACCCGCTGCACCACCAGAGAGGCCCTCTGTATGGTATTTCCAATATTTGGAGGAGCTTCCATACTGTTTACCATAGGGGTAGTCCACACTCTCACCAACAGTGTACAGGGGTTCCTTTCTCTACACCTTCGCCAATGGTTGTTTCTGTTTTTTTAAATACGGGCCATTTATCATGGGAGCGAGGTGGTATCTCGTGTTTTTGATTTGCATTTCCAGAGTAGGGAAACTCTAAAGTGACTAAGATTCTGATTCATTTCTTTCTTGGGCCTGCTACTATGAAAAACTATTCAAACATCAATTTTAGACTGTAAAGCTCTTCAGGAACGACAAACAAAAATTTTGTGTCCCTGCATGCTTGTTTTCCTCCCTGGTGCCAGGGATTGACAAATGTGATATAAGTATGTAACTTCATTCCTTACAGAGAAGGAATTTAGGAGCCTCATTTAATGTAATGTTGTTTAGTCTGACCAAGTAGATATTAGAATATTTCATTTATTTTGCCTGTGGGCATGATAAATTTTATCTTTCTAAGGGCATTTAGTTTTTTGAATACCTGTGCGTGGGTTCATAATGATGCAAAAGATCAGAGGTGATTTTATGCCAGCATGGTTTTTAAGTAGGCTGAACAAGCACATAAACGATAGATTGATTTTTCTTTACTGCATAGTTTCCAAAAGCCAGGATAAAGCACCACTGTATGAAGTTTCTGCAGCTCACATATTCTACAGTTAAATACTTTCATAGTCCTAGAAAATGCCTTAAAATGTTGTACCTTCAGGAAATACTAAGACAAGGTTAAGAACTATAGTTTTACACATGTGCATTTTGACTAAAAAAGAAAAGTTTATTGAAAACAATATGGAGTTGTTTTAAATGAGCAAATGATCTGTCCTTACTGAATAGTTTCTTTTGTATTTCAGAACTAAAATTTTTCTTCATGTTCAAGAGGGTCAGAAAATTAGAAAAATAAAAAGAATTACCCTTTGAAATGCTTCAGTTTAATTTGTTTTGCTCTTCTTTTATTGTAGTGTTATCCAGGATAAATTCTGTGGGATCATAAACATCTCAGTGGAGGGCCTGCATGATGTCATGACGGAAGATACTGAAACAGGAACTTACAAAGAGTAGGTGGATTATTTAAGTAATCACACTTAGATTTTGGGGGTAATTAAACCCTGCATGATTTTTTATTTCATCACCATATAAGCATGGTATGGCAATTTTGAAATTTTGTCTCTTACAAAGAAGAAATTTTAATTGTTGTGTTGATTAACAAGATTCCCCTTCCCGCCCTCAAACTAGTTATGGGGTAAAAGGGATGGTTTGTTTCATATTTGCTTGGTTGAAGCAGCACAGGGTTGTGTCAAAAACTTGACTGGTTCCAAAAGAGAATATAGTTATGTTTTCAGAAATGCTGGTAATCATATTTATATAACTCATAATTGGAAATTTTCTTTCTCGCTGTTATTTTTTTTTTATTTAGCAGAATTGCCATACATTCCTCTATTAATACTACTAATAAAGGGCATATTTCATATAATGATAAACAAGTCTTCATGAGATTCCAGACCTCAAACTTAGTAATCTTGGTAGTTGTTTCTTGAGAATGGTATAGGAAATGAGTTTGTTTTGAAGAAAGAAGAGTTCCATTTTGAGAGTTTACGAATATAGGTTTCTTTTGTGTTTGTGATTTAGTTAGTAGAGGTCATATTTCATTGAACTTGGAAAATACATTAATGAGACTAGAGATTTGCTTTCTACTTAATCTTTGGTTAGAGTGTTTTCCGTTTTTCCTCTTAAATAATACTTTGTTGTTGGGCACATTGGAACATGACATTGACAATGTCTGTCAAAGTTTGGGAAGTAAAAATGAAGCATTTTAGAAAGCTTAGAGGCACTATAATTCTTTTTTAAAAAAAAAACTCATAAATCAGGTTTTATAGCTAAAGAGTATAAAAACACTTGCTGTAAAGGAAGTAATTTTGTTGAAATAGAAGTAAAATTTAGAATTTTACAAGTATTTTTTTTCTTCTTCACTTGATACATTGCCCCACCAGTGGGGCTCTTCAGAATGGAATCAAAAGTGTCAGAAGAATCCTTGATTCCCTTGATTCTACCATTATGCACGGTATATTATCTTGACTGATGTAGGTCCCAGTGACCTCTTTGGGGTTTCTTTCTCTAATTTTCCCCATTGATCCATTCTGCCCTGTTTTTTGAAAGTGCAGTTTCTTATAAAGTCGTTGGGGTTGCTGTTCAGTGTTAACCCTCAATGTACATTAGTGTACTTTTTTCTTACCTCTCTGGATTTCTCATTATTCCCAGAATGTGCCATTCTTTTTACTCTTTTGACTTGGCCTGTAACATTTCTTCTTGGAATGTCGTGCCCTCAGCATCACCCTACTTGGCAAATAGCTACCTCTAAGATTCCTTTCCAGAATTTCAGGAAGAATTCATTGCATCCTTTTCTATTCCTTCATGATATTTTATCTGTACTGCTAATATGCAATGTTAGCTAGTTGCCTGTATTCAGTCTAGTGACCATAAGGATTTGAGACAATCCATGAGAAGAGCTCTTTCTCATTATGACCAAAAACTATTAACAGAGGATTGAAGGAATTTAAACAAGAAACCTTAATTGGGGAAACTTGTGGCATCTTGCTTGTAAGACTTAGCTTTGCACTTTCTAATTGCTCTTAGGAATTACAGAGTTCTTATTTCAAGTAGGAGGAAATAGGTATATCGGGAATGGGATACTGTTTAATTGGCCTGACACCAGAAATGAATTTTTAAGAGGGTATTTATATATAAGGGACTATAAAAGTATTTTTAGCTACAAATAAGAGAAACTCTGAGTCAACTGGCTTTAACAGTAAAGCCTGACAACAAAATAACTAAGTATTGGGTTGTTGGAAAAGTCATGATTCATTTTTGCTTGAAAAACAGGAAAAGTACATCATAACTTTTCTGACAACCCAAGAAATGACTCTGGGATTAACTATTTGTGACCTCATTGATATCAAAGACCTCGGTTTATTTTTTTGTTGTTGTTTATCCCTTATCACATTGACTTGGTCTGGAGACTACCTTCTCTCTTTGTTACAAAATAGTTCGAGACATTACAAATCATAACAATGTCAATGCCAGCCAACTAATTTTCTTTTTCCTTATATCTTTGTTAACCTCAAAGGAAGTCTTTCCTACATACCATCTGTCAGACTTACCTTCATGTCCAATTGCTAGAAATTCTTAAACAAGTCCAGCTGAAAGTAGTCATCGACCAAGTAAATAGAATCTCCATAATGATTTTTTGAGTCTCTGGAACTGGTATCATTTTTTTTTTTTTCCTCAGAAGCATATGGTGACACAAAGGAGAACTGGACAAATTTGGTGTTTACTCAGGGAAAGTGGCAATTATATATGTAACCTAAGTATGCATTACAGAAACCAATTGAATAATGGTGTCAATTCTAGTCATTATAACATTCAGAAGTGATCCAAAAATGGTTTTTTTTCTTTCTTTAAAGATTCATTTATTTATGCATATACAAGAACTGGGGTGTAGGCCAGAGGTGTGGGCGGGTGAGAGGATTCACCAGAGACAGATGGGGAGCAAAACAGGTGGATTGACTGAAATACACTGCTGAGGGGAGCAGTGGACAAGGCAGGAGAGGTCTGCTACGCCATGTGGGTCAGCAACCTGGCCAGGGATCAAACTCACACTGCAGTGGCTGAGACTTGACCCCTTGCATCACCAGCGAGGCCCCATAAATGGTTTCTTAAATCAACCTAGCTGATGACCAGTTACATAGTCTGGAGTGTTTTCCAACATCAACAGATTCTCTTCACACACAGGCTGTATTCTACAATTCAATTCAGTTCTGACACTATCTGGATGTGTGGAGACCCAGGTTAAGGGCCTGATCGCACCAAGGGTGCTCCCATTTCAGATGCCATCTAAGTCCCAACCTGTTACTCTTTCTTCTAACTGATTTTCCTTTAGGAGAGAGTATCCTTTAGGAGAGAGTATCAGCTTGTGCTTTTAAATACAAAAATTTGTTTTCACCTCTTAACTTTCAGATGGCTGCGATGTATAGAATTACAAAACAAAAATATTTTGTTCTCTGGGTAGCTTTTGGTTGGTGGGAAAAATTGTGTGTGTGTATTAATAATGCATACACCATTATTAATGTGAGACAGCTTTTAATTTAGGGAAAGTGGAAGACAGTCTTTAGTATACAAGTAAGTTAACAAATTTGGACTGCAGTAAAGAATTTGATGTAAAATAAAGCATAGTTCCTTACAGATTCAGATTAATTGCAGCTAGAATTCAAGTCTGCAGCAGGCATTAAATAACTAGCATGAAGGAAGTTCATCTTCCTCTTCAGTTCTAAATACACACTAAGATCTATGCTCTCTCTAGACATTTCATTTTATTACGTAGCTTTTGGGTTGAGTAGTAATCTCATGATTTTCTTGCTCCTAGCTAGTGGTGCTGTGCCATATTACATGATGGTGGGCCAAAGCGTTGCGGCTCCAGGAGATCACGGCCATTCAGTGAGTTAGGGCTTGAGCTCTCACAACAGTTTTCCGGGACTTCTGATTTCCAATTTAAGATTCTTTCTCTTTGACCCCACACTGTGCACTGACTAGGCTCAAGGTACTTGTTCCAGAATATTTTTTTTTATATTTGTGGAGTGTAGACTGGGAAAAGATACTCATGTCTTCCTCCACGACTGAGTCCTGTCATGTTTCTGGTGTAACCCTATAGCCCTGAATTAAAAATTAATTTACACAGGGGCCTCCCTGGTGGCCCACGGGTTAAAGTCTCAGCACTATCAAGCTATCGTCAGCCACTGCAGTATGAGTTGGATCCCCAGCCAGGGAGCTGACCCACATGGCACAGCAGACCACTCCTGTCTCGCCCGCTGCTCCCCTCAGCAGTGTGTTTCAGTCGATCTGCCTGTTCTACTCCCCGTTCTGTCTCTCATGAATCCTCCCTCCCGCTACCCACCTCTGGCCTATACCCCAGTTCTTATATGTATAAATAAAAAAATAAAGTTGATTTACACAACTAAGTGAGGAATTGTCCTTTACTTGTAATTGCTACAAAACATAAGAAAAACTAAGCTTCCTTTGTCATAGTTTATTGATTAGGAACCTGTGACTGAAAAAAATTGCTAAATTTTACTATTCTGAATTAGGGAAAAGTGAGGTTTGTACCATCCACTTGAGTCAGTAGACAATATTCATTTCTTGTCTCCCTGTGTTGACTGACTAGGAATCTGTATTTCTATTATCTCTGCTAATGGGGAAGAGCAGTGGTGCAGATAATCAAAGTGAAATGATTTATAACTGTCCTGAAGATACAAGTGCTCTCAGCTGTAATGTTCTCATAGCAAAGCAATGTCATTTGGAGCACAAAGAAGATTGTTGGATTTTTAATGATGTTATTATTTAAAATATTGTTACTATTATGAAACATGTAATAATCTAGAGACATATGAAGATTAGAGGTGGAAGCATTAGTTTAAAGTGTTTGTTATCATTTTTTAGAAAAATATAAAAGGTATGACTTGCTATGCCAAGCAATGGGTGCTTCACAAGTTGCCTGTCCATAAATATGCTCAAGTTAAATGCTTTAAGTTCTTTTTGGTGTGACTCTTTTTAAAGTGAGGAATCTTTTTATATTAATAGTTGTTATTAATTTGAATTAATTTATCTAGTTTATTCTACATGTTTTCATACATAGAACCATTAATATTCTGTGATTTTGAAGTAATTTTAGTATATTGTAGGCATTTGTGATTTGCTCAAAATATTTTTTTGATGCAGTTGTATGTTGATGTCTCATCTTGAAGAACCAAAAGTAACAGAAGATGAAGAACCTCCCACAGAACAGGATAAGAGGAAAAAGATGGTAAGTTACAACGGTAGCTTCAGAAATTTTGGAGAACCATATATCAGCATTGTATTTTGTAGGTTTGAACATACCTGTTGATTTGTCCATTCATCCAGGCATCTAGCCGTCATTACTTGTGGTAGAATTATTGCAAGCTCACTGAATTTTGAAATTTGAGGTGTATTCCTGAAACACAAAGATAAATCCTACAAGGAGTTGAATTTAGCTTTTGATCTGAAATAATTGTTACCTGTTTTAGCAGAACAGAGGGTTTATACTTTTACTTATATAGAAAACGTGACTCTCAAACCTTATTTAAGTTGTAATGCTAATTCCTGAAATAGATTTCCTGAAGTATTTTCATGCCTTGTTATTTCATAGATCTTCACAATAGACTTTTTCTGAGAAATATTATAAAAAAATCTTTAAACTGCTAACTTGTTTTGAAAACATCAATTCTCACTATGGGAATCTCAGAAGTAAAGGAAACTAAAAAGGTGGAAACATCTAAATACCTTGCCTTTGACAGTTATTTATAATCTTGAATTTTTACATACTTACCTTGATATTTGAATATAAAATAGATATATAAATAAACTTTACCACCTTTCTCTTGGACTCTCTTCTAGTCTCCTCACCTCAGCAGTTAATATCTTCATTGTGTCCTCTTTTCTCATTTGCAAAATGAGAGCAACAATACCTACTTAACGGTAGAATCAATAAATAAAATACTCATGGAATAATGCTGAACACCCAGCAGTTGCTATGTAAATGTTAGCACTCATTATAATTTTAGTCTGATTATGATATTCACTTCTTAAATTACCCCACATTAACCCTCAAGGGTGTCACGTTCATTTGCAGGGTATAGTAGTACTATACTGCTCTGACCACCTTTCAGCTGTGCTTGACTTTCATCCATTTTACTTTGCTTTCATCTCAGTATCATCTCCCTATCAGCTAATGTGGAGGAAAGGACAATATCCAAGGGCTTGTAAGACCTCAATTTTATTCCTGCTTGTGCTGTTAATGGTGACCTTGAAGTGGTCAAACTGTCTCTCTAAGCCTTTTTCTTCTGCTGAGAAATGAAGGAGAAATTGGATCATCAGATTGCCAGGACCTGTAAGCTGAAAAATGGTTTGATATTTTTAGTTCTAATATGGTTCCTTCCCTTCACTCATATGTAGTGTGCTAGTGAAATGTTTCATGTAAATATTTCTAGTGAAATATTTCTAGTGAAATCTAGCACTTGTAAGTTGTGCTTTCTAAGTTTAAATTTTTGTGTATATTAGTGCTTTATGGTGACTTTATTGTAACTGCTAAGAAAGCATTATTTATTATTTATTAATTTACTTAATGCTTGGACAGTATGTGATATCTCCACTCAGATGTGGTAGCCATGGTTCTCCACCATCAAAGCACCTATACTCCCTTGTGCTTTTACCCCCACCATGTTTACATCCTATCCCACCCTCTTCCCCCACCCTCCCCTCATGGATGCCTCATATCTGTGGTCAGCTTTCAAGCTTTCCTTTGACCCTTTGTTTGGTTTTTCTGTATTCCACATATAAGTGTAACCATCCAATATTTATCTTTTTCTTTCTGACTTAATTTCACTTAGAATCAACCATCCCAGCTCCATCCATGTTGCTGCAAATGGCATGAGTTTATCATTTTTGATCTCTGTGTAGTATTCCACTGACTATATATACCACATCTTCTTGATCTACTAATTTGTTTTGGGGCATTTAGGTTGTTTCCATATCTTGGCTATTGTAAGGAGTGGTGAAATAAATATAGGAATGCAGGTTTTCTTTCAAATTACGGTAGATTCCTAGGATTGGAATAGCTGGGTCAAATAGGAGATCCATTTCTAGTGTTTTGTGGCACCTTCACACAACTTTCCATAGTAGCAGGACTAGTTTACATTCCCACCAGCAATGTAAGAGGGTCCCTCTTATATATCCTCCATATTCTCGCCAGCACTTGTTGTTTCTGTTTTTGTTTTTTTTTTTAACTACATGGGCCGTTCTTACTAGTATCTCATTGTAGTTTTGCTTTGTATTTCCCTGAAAACAAGTGATGGTGAATATTTTTCATATATCTGTTGGCCATTTGCATTTAAAAAAGCATTATTATTATTTTTTAATATATATTTTTATTGATATTTATATCTTTTACATTTCGTATTCCCTTTGGGTAACCCACCACCAATTCACCTGTGATCCATCTCTGTGATTCCTTGTGTCCTTTTCTACTCCATTTTGTACCCTTATCCTCCCCCTTCCCTCACCCCCCCCAAGTTTCTCTCTCCTATTTGGTTTCCCTATAGTCCTGTTATAAGTGAAAGAAACCATTCGCTATTTTTCTCTTTCTTTCTGGTTTGTTTCGCTGAGTATGATCCCCTCTAATTCCGTCCATGTCGATGCAAATTGCATGTGTTTATCTTCTTTCCATGCTGAATAGTATTCCATTGTGTATATGTACCACATCTTCTTGATCCAGTCATCTATTTTTGGACATCTGGGTTGCTTCCATACCTTTGCTATTGTGAACAGTGCCACAATGAACATACGGGTGCATGTATCCTTTTGGATTAGTGTTTTTGTGTCCTTTGGGTAGATTCCCAAAAGTGGTATTGCTGGGTCGTATGGAAGCTCCATTTTTAGCAGTTTGAGGAATCGCCATACAGCTTTCCATAGTGGTTGGACCAGTTCACATTCCCACCAGCAGTGTAGAAGAGTTCCTTTTGCTCCACATCCTTTCCAGCATTTGTTGTTGCCTGTATTTTTAATGTGTGCCATCCTCACAGGTGTGAGGTGGTATCTCATAGTGGTTTTGATTTGCATTTCCTTGATTATAAGTGATGTTGAGCATTTTTTCATGTATCTGTTGGGCATTTGCTTTTCTTCTTTGGAGAAGTGCCTTTTTAGCTCTTCTGCCCATTTTTTGACTAGGTTATTGGCTTTGTTTTTGTTGAGTTGTGTGAGTTCCTTGTAAATTTTTGTTATCAGTCCTTTATCGGATGTATTGTGTGCAAAGATCTTTTCCCAGTTGGTAAGGTGTCTGTTAGTTTTGGTTAATGTCTCTTTTGCTGTACAGAGCTTTTTATTTTGATGTAATCCCATCTGTTTATCTTGTCCTTCACTTCCTTCGCTTTGGGGGATGTGTCGTTAAAATTTTGCTGAGATGTATGTCGTGTAGAGTTTTGCCTGTATTTTCTTCTATAAATTTTATGGTTTCAGGTCTTACATCTAGATCTTTTATCCAGTTTGAGTTGGTTTTTGTGCAGGGTGTGAGGCAGTAGTCCAGCTTCATTTTTTTGCATGTGGCTGTCCAATTTTCCCAACACCATTTATTGAATAGACTGTCCTTGTTTCACTGCATTTTCTTTGCTCCTTTGTCAAAGATTAGTTGTTCATAGATATGCGGCTTTAATTCTGGGTATTCTATTCCATTCCATTGGTCTTTGTGTCTGTTTTTGTTCCAGTACCATGCTGTTTTAGTTATTACGGCTTTGTAGTATAGTTTGAAATCAGGGCGTGAAAGGCCTCCGTTTTCTTTCTTTTTAGTCAGGAGGGCTTTAGGTATGCGGGGTTTTTTTGTGGTTCCATATGAATTTCATCAGTATTTGATCTATTTCTTTGAAGAATGTCATTGAGATTTTTATTGGAATAGTATTGAATCTGTAAGTTGCTTTTGGTAGGATTGCCATTTTGATAATGTTAATCCTTCCAATCCATGAGCAGGGATGTCTTTCCATTTTCTTGTGTCTTCTTGTATTTCTTTCAACAGTGTTTTGTAGTTTTCTTTATATAAGTCTTTTACATCTTTTGTTAGATTTATTCCCAGATATTTGATTTTTTTTGGTTTCGATTTTGAAGGGGATGGATTTCTTAATTCTTCTTCTTCAGATTGGGTGTTTGCATAGAGGAAGGCTACTGATTTTTGTGCATTGATTTTTATCCTGCTAATTTACTGAACTGGTCTATTATTTTGAATAGTTTTTCTATGGAGTTTTTAGGGTTTTGTATATACAGTATCATATTGTCTGCAAATAGAGACAGTTTAATTTCTTCGTTTCCTTTTTGGGTTCCTTGAATGTCTTTCTCTTGTCTTACTGCTCTGGCTAGGACTTCCAGTATTATATTGAAAAGCAATGGTGAGAGTGGAGATCCTTGCCTTGTTCCTGATCTTAGTGGAAAGGCCTCCAGCTTCTCACCGTTGAGGATAATGTTGGCTGTGGATTTCTCGTATATGGCTTTTATTATGTTGAGGTATGTTCCTTCTATCCCAAGGATTTCAAGGGCTTTTATCATAAATTAATGTTGCACTTTATCATATGCTTTCTCAGCATCTATTGATAGGATCATATGGTCTTTATTTTTCTTTTTGTTGATGTGTTGGATTACATTGATTGATTTTTGGATGTTGAACCATCCTCGTGTCCCTGGGATAAATCCCACTTGGTCGTGGTGTATTATCGTTTGGATGCATTGTTGGATCCTGTTGGCTAAGATTTTGTTAAATATTTTTGCATCACTGTTCACAATAGCAAAGGTATGGAAGCAACCCAGATGTCCAAAAATAGATGATTGGATCCAGAAGATGTGGTACATATACACAATGGAGTACTATTCAGCATGGAAAGAAGATAAACACATGCAATTTGCAGCAACATGGATGGAATTAGAGGGGATCATACTCAGTGAAATAAGCCGGAAAGAAAGAGAAAAATATCGAATGGTTTCACTTATAACAGGGCTATAGGGAGGCCGGGTGGGAGAGAGACAATCAGTGG
>PVIJ01010408.1:0-60467 GCA_004024925.1 Scalopus aquaticus
TAGTTGTTCATAGATATGTGGCTTTAATTCTGGGTATTCTATTCGGTTCCATTGGTCTTTCTGTCTGTTTTTGTTCCAGTACCATGCTGTTTTAATTATTATGGCTTTGTAATATAGTTTGAAATCAGGGAGTGAGATTCCTCCATTTTCTTTCTTTTTAGTTAGGAGGGCTTTAGCTATGCGAGGTTTTTTGTGGTTCCATATGAATTTCATCAGTAGTCGATCTATCTTTGAAGAATGTCAAAACTCAATGACATTCTTTTTTTTAATTTTTTTTAAAGATTTATTTTATTTTTGCATACAAGCTGGGGTGTAGGCCAGAGGTGTGGGGCAATGAGAGAGTTCACCAGAGACAGAGTGGGGAGCAGAACAAGCAGATCAACCAAAATACACTGCTGAGGGGAGCAGGGGGCGAGGCAGGAGAGGTCTGCTGTGCCATGTGGGAATCTCCCCGGCCGGGAATCAAACTCTTGTCACAGGTGCTGACAGCTCCACAATGCTGCGCTTAACCCATTGCGCCACCAGGGAGGCCCTCCCTCTACTTCTTTCCTTCCCAGCAAGATTGTAAGTCCATGACTTCTTTTTGTATCTCCATCATGATGGAAGAGTCCTGAACAAATTAAAGATCATTCACAAATTTTTCTTGATCAACACAATCCTGGCTGAGCAGCCCATTGACCACATCAGACCAAAGCATACAGAACACCCAAAATAAGAATTTATCCTATTTTTAAAGACAGCCAAGGACAAATTTTCACACATTTGAGTACAACCCAAAACCTTAGACTGAAAGCTCAAAGTTCCAAAATTCTATCAGTTCAGTAGGAGAGCATGCAAGTGTGAAGACTAAAGAATGTAATAAAAATTGCCTCTCCTCCCTCCAGAAGGTTAAAAGCTAGATCACTATTCCTTTACGGATGGAGAGAGCCAGTTATAAAAGATGGAGCTCAAAAAAGATGGCAGGGGAAAGGCTGAGATGGATGGGAAAGTGCACCTGTGGCTCTGGCCAGCAAACCCTTTACCTGAGACCTGAGAGAAATTCTCTTGGCAGGTCACTGAGGTGTCACCGCTACCAAACAAATTACAGATGCCCCAAGAAAGTTCCTTCTGCAAACAGTATCTCTTGCTAGACATAAACACCTCTTTTCAAAGCTCGAAATTTATTAGCACCCAAATGATGTTTATTACCCTGTGGCTTGTGATCCTGTCATGGATTCTATCAACCAGGGAGACTGGATTAGCTCATGTACCTAGGCATTTATGGCCCTGAAGTGAGCCACTGTTCCAAGACAGCGCTGAGGACACATGGAATTGATCTTCCCACAGATGGATGGATGCCTCTGGAACACGAGGGGCCCCTGCTGCTGAAAGATCCCTCAGGACCAAGAAGATAATGCAAAATAATCAGCAGGAATCAACGCCACAGTCAGCAACCAACCTGAAGCCATAACTAAGAGAAATGAATAATCTGAGAAGAAAAATGCTGGGGTTAGGCTCGCAACTGGCAAGGAAAAGTAGCGGGATTTTCATTGAAATAAAAATGCCAAAGGTGAATAAACGTCACTGGAATCTATTCCTAAAGGAACTTCCTGAGTTATCTATATAAGAAGACAGGAGAAACTAATTGTTCATATTGTAGTTTTCTTTTGCTTTTTTTTTAACTTTTCAAGAGCTCGAGAGATGGCATTTTTGAAATGCAGTACCAACATGTGCAGATTTAATCAGAGCACTTCAAGAGAAAACGAAAATTTAGATAAACACTGAAGGTTGGCTATTCACTAGGTTAAAGTTCAAGGAAAGAGAGAAAGCACGCAGCCCATTGAAATTCACTGAAATTCTAAAGTCCCAAAACTATAGGTGGAAAAAGAAATACAAATCACTTCAGTATTTTGTTATCTTCAGCCAGAGTTACTCACTTTTTGTTAACTATTGTTTATTGCTATAAGAAAAGTACATTGTGAATATGGAGAAGAAGACATTTACATTATAAGCTTTGGCCTTTATTTTGGGGGGATTTGGGTGTGTCTTGTAGAAAGCCCTTTCAAAGAGAGACCTAGATTTATGTCCTGGATAGCAGGTTCTGAGAGGATGGTGTTTAGAGCTGGAAGCCTCTCAAGAACTAAGACTACATCTTTATTTACTCATAATTATATATTACTAGACAAATGATAAGCAGAACACTGTGTAGCTCTGGGTGGGGAGCAGAGATGACAAGAACGTGCTGCCTCCAATTCCAGGGAACTACCCTATAATGAGGATGTAGACACTGGCACTAATAAATAAAGCACACATAAAAAGATATTTCCTTATACACTCTCCCAGATGAGAAATTTATGCCTCGCATATTTCCTGTATCTATGTGTGTGTATGTTTATGTAACTGTGCCCGAGAGCCAGGGAAGCCTTCTCTGTAAGTGGCACAGGAGTCCGAATTCAGCTTCTGGTCCTTTGAACAGAATCGAAGATAAGAGCTTTGCCCACTTGCTGTCCCTGTTGTTGTAGATCACACAAAGCTGCTCCAGAGCTGTTCATCACTTCTTGAGCTGTAATAAAGCCCTGTTTCTAAAGTGTTTACTCACTCTGATCGTTAGCTTTCCCACATGATACTGGGAGCCCAACCAACAGCAATTGAAAGAGTGATCCTTATTTAAAACTCCCTCTTTATACGTTCCCTTACCTATTTTTTCATCTTCAGAACTCCAAGAACTACTACATCTGAATGTCCCAGAATTAGGACAACTATCAAAATGAATCCAGTTACTCACTTCCATGTGGCCAGCCCATATATCACTTTCTATCTGTTAGACAATTTTCTAGACTCTCCTTTACCTTTCACAGCAGCATCTTAGGAAGGAGTTAGCCACAGAGTACAGAAAGAAATTACCTTTGTTATAGTTTGAAACCTGGATTCTTCTAAGTCTTTGCATAATTGGGTAATTATATATTTAAAGGGAAGGAACATTGCCTTTACAATATGAGTAATTTGCCATGTTTACCAGCAGAGCCTTGCAGAGTGCCCACCAGGCACATATTCCCATAGAAAGGCATTTCTAATCCTTGACCTTAGAAAACTAATGACACCTACAAGGAGTCACTGAACGGCCCCAATTCTCTACCTCTCTGTCCCAGAGACCTGGCTTTACCTCTCTCTCCAAAACAAGGACCTTGCCCTGGAAGGAGAGGAAGGTGGCTGCCCAGGGGGAGCAGAGCTGGGGGAGCAAGCTCCCTTGCTGTCTAACTGAGGAGGAGTCACAGCGTGCCCGAGGCAAAGCACTTAACCTATTTTTGTCTCCATCTGCCATTTGTAAAACAGGGTAATTATAACCTTCCTGCCTTACATGCTGTTGGGAAGCTATATTAATGTTTGTAAATCACTTAAAGATGGGTGTGCTTGCTCAGCACGTGGCAGGTGGAAAGTCTCTGGCAGAGGCCTCCCTCCCTGTGTCCTGGGAACTTTTCTCATCTTAGATGAGGGAGAAAAAGTAATGTTCTTTCCTTTTGATTTGCCCACTTACGTTAACTACCCAAAGGGAAACACACTAAGTATTTTTTTCTAAATTGCTGTGTTCTCAGTTCTGTGTATTTT
The DNA here is from genome assembly GCA_004024925.1 of Scalopus aquaticus. Taxonomy (NCBI): domain Eukaryota; kingdom Metazoa; phylum Chordata; class Mammalia; order Eulipotyphla; family Talpidae; genus Scalopus; species Scalopus aquaticus. The sequence continues at coordinate 3,586 of PVIJ01010408.1, forward strand.
TGTCACAACTCAGAAAGTATCAATATTTTTAGGTGCAACAATTTTTAACATCTTTGTAAAATTCCACAAAGGCTATGGAATTATCAAAGATTGTGTCTATGGATCCAGTGCATGCCTATGTGCTGTCAAGGGCATATTTCTATGAATTCAAGAACAGATGAGACTTGACTACTCTCTCCTAGTAAGTCTAAACCTAAATCAGTTAACCTTCTTTTTAAAAGGAAGAAAAACACATAGTTAAGCTTCACATAAAAAACCTATGTACTTGTGTGGAGGGAACTCTTAGATATATTCTTATATGTTAAAAATGCCAAACAGTGCACTTTAACAAAAACCATTTGAGTCTTTAAAATGCATCACAATAACCATGTTTTAAGATTGTATTCACTTACTTTGGTTGCTTTTTTAAAACTTCAAAACCATGAAATTTTCTAAAATAAACTTTAAAAAACAATTGCACATCATTTATGTAGAATTCCACCTACATAAATTATGATACATCACAACAATTGATATTTGTGTGTGGAATAGTATTCTAGGTGTTTTTAATTAAAAAAAAAGTTCAGAATAGTGCTTATTTTGCTATCACTTGTGTTTCTAAAATGGATATATATATATATATTTATATATGTAAAATGTACATTATTGGATATGTATGTGTGCATTAGACATACTATTTTAGTAGTACTGAAGAATAGTAATGAAGAAATTCTAGAAGAATACAGGGGGAAATGGTAAAAAAAAAAGAGACTAGAAGATTTCAATTAAAGGCTGTAGGTAAAAGTCTTAACATTTATGTTTACTCTGGACTTGTTAAATATATTTACCATGATTATGCACCAATTAAATGGGGGAAGGAGGAAGATGGGGTATTGGCAAAGCAGTTTGGTATGGGGAATAAAAAAATGAGTACCAGCTTTTTCCATTGCTATGTGGTGTAGCAGTGTTGCCTCAGTAAACAAATGTTTTTTTTTTATTTTTAATTTTGAGTCACATGACTATATTTTGTATTAATTCAGCATTCTGTGATATTTTTGTCTTGAAAACAAATTTTTTTAAAGATTTATTTACTTATGCATACAAGCTGGGGTGCAGGCCAGATGTGTGGGGAGGTGAAAGTGTTCACCAGAGACAGAGTGGGGAGCAGAACAGGTGGATTGACTGAAATACACTGCTGAGGGGAGCAGTGGGCGAGACAAGAGACGTCTGCTGTGCCATGTGGGAATCTCCCCGCCGGGCATTGAACTCTCGCGCAGCTGCAGACATCTCCACAACGCTGCACTTAACCCATTGCGCCACCAGAGAGGCCCAAAAACAAATTTTTTCTATAGTACATATTACTAAAAAAAGTCCTCAGCTAAATAGGATGTAAACTAGTGTCATTATTTTTCAAAATTGCCTGCCTTAGGGATGATAAGGGAACCTCTGCACCTTCCACTCAATTTACTGTGAACCTGAAAGTGCTCCAAAAAGTAAAGTCTAATTTTAAAAAGCGCATGCCTGCTATGGGATGAATATGCTATAAAACATCACAAACGTGCTCAAGTGAATCACAAAACTATTTTCTCTGGCTAACAGTGCTATGGAAACTCATTGATGAACACACAATATAGTTATCCCCCAATGCAGTGCGAGCACTCAAATTACTTTATACTTCTCCCCTGCTCATGCCCTGTGGGCAAGAAGAAGGTCTTATTCATCTACTTCCCCCCAAAAGTCTAGCTCAACACCTAGCAAATAGTACATATTAAAAAATATTTATTAAATCAATGAATTGACTCCACTGTATAATATCTTGTCTATTCTAATTAAATAGGTTTCTTTAATGTGGCACTTTTCAAAACTTTTAGTAAATAGTTGCACATTATAAATTCAATGAAGTGATTGAACACACATATTTCCCAAACTTGCTTTACCATTAATAAAAATAATTTCCTCCCAATATCAGTCACAGTACTAGGGACAATAAAATCTAAAAAGCTAAAATTGGAAAACATTGCATTCATTTTTAATTTACACTTTGTTTCCTAAAATTCAGTCAGCAGTGACCATTTGCACTCACAGAATATCCATGGATTCCCTCATCTCTCTCACTCACCTGTGGTGGGGTCAGGGCCATCTGCCTGCACCTGATATGCAGGATGCAAGAGGAAGTGATGTATCATATCCGCTCCAAGACACTCCAGAGTCTATGGGTCGCCTTCATCTTTCCCTTCCATTGCTTGGAAAACTCTAGCAGTCAAGCACTGAGATGATGGCCTCACAAGTTGAAGAGACTTCCCAACTCACCTGATGTCAAGAACTCTTATCAATGCACATCAGAGTTTGTGGTGAGAAATACACTTTTGTTGTTTGGACTTCGGAGCTATTTTTTACAACATAACCTAGCCTATTCTGAATAACTGTGTCAGTTATCATGGTATGCCTTCACATAAAAAATATGTAATGAATGCTGCTACGTGCTGGGCATGAAATTTAAGAAATCTTATGATAAGTATATTGCAAAACTGCCAAAAGAGAAGTTAAATTAATAAATACGTTAAAATCCTCTGTCATTGGTCCGCCCAGCAGTTAGGCGCTGCGCTGTGGCGCTGTCAGCAGCAGCAATGTGAGCTGGATGGCTGGCCGGGGAGGCAGACCTCTCCTGCCTCACCCGCTGCTCCCCTTAACAGTGTATTTCCATCAATCTGCCTGTTCTGCTCCCCACTCTGTCTCTGGTGTACCCTCTCGCCGCCCAATGCCTCTGGTCTGTACCCCAGCTTGTATGCATAAACAAATAAATCTTTTTAAAAAACCATTTCAAAAAAATAAAAGTGAACAGTCTTTTAAAAATCCTCTGTCATTTGAAGAAAGATTATTGGATCTAGGGTTTTTGTCTTTGCAAGTCTAGCAGTTACTTCAGAAGAAGTTATCAAAAAGTAAGCTTAAATGCAAAGATTGCAAATTTTCCCTAAACTATTTGTTACTGTATCTGAATGACCTCACACTTTTCTAAAGACCAGGAATTCTCTAAGAAAGATAAAGAAGTAGTATGTCCAGGAATATTTATGATTATCTATTATATCTACATAGACTTACTGGCTTTAAAAAAAAAAAAACTATAAATCTTCAGGAGTGCTGCAAGTGCCCTAATATATATCAGGATTGTCCCCAGTCTTTGCCAGTCAGTATGTCTGTACCTTTTTCATAATTAGGCAGTGAGTCCATGAATTTGCTGAATTAGCACTGATTAGTAGATCAGGGCTCCTAAGAGATGTATAAATCTCCCATGAAAGAAATAGTCACAGATACAGAGATAAAATTGTATTGCCATTAAACACTTTGATTCAACAATTTTTTAACACTTTGTGATGTGATGTTGAATTGGGGGGTGTTGAGGCAGGATGTAGGGGGGCTTATCAGCTCATTGTTTACCATTTTGAGTGGTGAGAAACCAGCTTCTGATTCCCATGCTTCTCTTTTTAAAGATCAGCAGGATTTCAAAAATCACAATAAGCCAAGAATCTGGAATTTCAACACAAGCTGTCAGACAAATCCCAAGTCTTAGGAAAGCAAATTCTTTCATTAATTTTCCGTCAAGTGCTGTAGTCAGCTTCATGCCTTTGCCTGGTGGAATAGCCACAGGCGCACGACACCGTGTGTCCCTCTCTTTTTCCTGCTGCTCCTCCTCCCACTGAAGCAAAAGGTGTTTTTAAATGACTGTTTTGACAGCAACAAAAGAGAATATAAACAATTAGAACTACATCAAACCGTAAAGCTTCTGAACAGCGACATAAACTCACTAAAATAAAAAGACACCCTACTGAATGGTAGAAAATATTTGCACACCATATATCTGACATCCAAGGGGGCTGATATCCAAGATCTACAAAAAGAATAAAATAACCCAATCAAAAAATAGGCATAAGTGCTAAATAGGCACTTCTCGATATACAGATGTTCAACAGACACATGAAAAAATATTCATCGTCACTTATCAGGGGAAATGCAATAATGAGATACCACCTCACACCTGTGAGAATGGCCCAGATCAAAAAGACCAGAAAAAACAGGTGCTGGTGATGGTGTGGATAAAAAGGAATCATCTTATACTGTTGATGGGAATGTAGGATAGTCCAGCCTCTATGGAAAACAACCTGGAGATTTCACAAAATATTTAAAATACATCTACCATATGATCCAACAATTCCACTCCTACCCAAAGAATACAAAAATCCCAACTCAAAGAGACACATGGACACCTGTGTACATTGCAGTTACAGACTATTATGTTATAGAAACAACATAAGTACCCAAAGACAGATGACTGGATTAGGAAGATATAGTACATATACACACACAATAGAATACTGCTCAGCTATAGGAGAAAAAACAGGGGTGAGATCTTGCCATTTGCAATACATGGATGGAATTGGAGGAGATTATGCTAAACAGAATAAGTGAAAAGGAAAAGAACAAATACTAGATGCTGTTATTTATACATGGAATATGGAAAAACAAAACAAAAGTTCAGTTAAAAACAAGCCCAAGACTGACTGCAGAGTTGAGGGGGAGGGGAGCACAACATGGGAGGGGTCCTATGGACTGTGGTACTGACGTTAGGGGCCGTGGTGGTGGGGGTGGAGGGGTAACAGACACCTGCATGGTGGGGTCCTGTACCTCTCAATCAAATAACTGCTGTAAACCAAAGGTACCACAATTAAAAATGAAATAAAATAAAATAATAATGATTGTTTTGGAAAGATTGTTCCCAGATCTCTGCCCTGGCCAAGGTTTTAACCTTGAGTTTGTAGGACTCCTGGGACTCCAGGGAAGCGACAGTGACAGCCCAATTTCAAATCTGGTGTGGGCAAGAAAACCACAAATCTCCTCTAGGCACTTTTCCACCAAGCCCAGACTTTGAAAGATAAACCCCCGTGAGACAAGAGGGCAGGGGAGAGTGAGTGATTGCAGCTCGGACTTCCTGGTGAAAGCTCAAAAAGTAAGGCATGTCTGGCCCAAAACAATTCTGGAGGCACTCGCTCCCTCTCACCACTTTCAGCTGACTGACTTATCTAACATCTTGAGTTCATGTCTGCAGAGGTAGCTGACCAGATTTTCTTCTAATGGAATTACAGATTGTCTCTTCGGCCCTTCATAACTCTTAGGTTTTATCTTTAGGTTTTTGCTTTTTTGAAAAAAAATTATCCTAAAATAATCCTTTTTCTTTATTAAATATATTTCCAGATTACAAAACTAATTTTTAAACAAAAGTTAAATATCGTTTCCAATTTTTACAAGGCAGAGAAAGAATATCTTGTCCAGCATACCTCTTCTGATGACCTCCCGACATGTATATGTATGTAGGAGCTCACACACACTCCCACCTGCACCTACAGGTAGGGAGAGAGAGTTCGTCAGCCATCAGTTGGGAGCTTTTGCTTCACAATCTAAAATAATACATTTTCCATGAAGTATTATGGAAAAGAGAAAAAGATTTTCTTTTTTTGTCTGCTACATAGCAAATGTCTCCTATAAATAAGTAGATCAAGTTCTAGTTCTTTATTCCTATTTCTTTTACATTCATATACATCTTAATTTTATGTAAATGAAATCATATTTATTTGACGAAGATCAAAGTGAGTGCAATCTTTTTTCCTTTTCACTTTCCCCCACTTCTTCTCTCGCCACAGTTCCTCAGTATTGTCCTAAAACTATGATCCTTACTTTTCTCCACATTCATAGCTTCATAAAAACACACACACACAAACTCCCACACACATAACTGGAATTTTGTTGTTCCATGTTTGTTTTACAAAGTTGGTCATTTTATACAGATTTACCTACATCCCTCTCTTTTCTCATTCTATAATACTTCATCCGCCACAAAAACTCTAATCCATTGTTTCTGATACCTAAAAATACACTCTGGCATATTGATGCCAATATTGTATCAAATATTCCCCACAGTTTTGTTTCCAGTTTGTATGTTTTGTTTATATTTTTGCTTTTTTCTTTACCAGCAATGCGTCCCCAGAAAGGTCCTTGTAAATGTAAACTTCCGTTCTGGTGATTTAATTTCTAAAGACTAGTCAAGGAGTATATTGCTGGGTTGGAAAGCATGTGCATTATGATTTTTTTAAATATGCAATGCTTCATGAATTTGTTTGTCATCCTTATGCAGGGGCTGTGCTAGTTTTCTCTGTATCATTCCAGTTTTAGCATATGTGCTGCGCAAGTGGGCACTGTCACTTCAAATTTCAGAAAATCCTCTAAATGGTTCCGTTCATTAGAGGCTGCCTGGTTGTTTCCACGAGCGTGGTGGTGACAAGTCACCTTGCTTCCACCACACTCGAAGCAGCAGAGTACTCTCCCCTAACCATCCCTACCAGCAACAGGTATTATAGTCTTTTAAATTTTTGCCAGTGTCATTTCATTGTTACTTTAATCCATATTTTAAGTAATTGTTAATGGGATTGAGCATCTTTCCATACCTTGCTTTATTATGTTGACTCCCTCATGTATGAATTGCCAATATTTTTGGAGTGTTGCCTTTTCCTTTGTTGCCTCTTGAGTGACGCACACACAAGGTGACCAGAAGGCAGCTGGGATTTACAATCAAGTTCTCCAATAACTAGGGGAACATTTGCAAAAATAAGAGTTAGGAGATGGGGATTGCCCTCAGTTCACCAAAAGGCCAATGATAACTCCAAGGGAACTCTACTTTGCATGTTGATGGACTCTGCGCACAATTTCCTTTCTCAGCCATGGGTCAAGCAGGCTCTCCCAAGGACTAAAGTGCTGAGCTGGCCTAAATTGTATAAGAACAGTTTGATGGAGGGAAGGAGGGAAAAGAAAGAGGTGAGAAGAAGGAAAGCAGCACTTCAGGGAGTATCTCCCTGGACCAATCACTGGCGAGGGTATTTTGCAGATACAGCCTCTCTTATTCCCTGAAATAAACCTACCAGGTGAGTCAGGTCCTCGTCTCTATAGAGCCTGAGGATACCAAGTAATTTGTCCTGGGTCACTAAACTGATGAGACAGGGACTTGTGAGTGTGACCCAGGTCTGTTTCATTCCTAACCACAATGAAGAAGCCAGTGGGGGGGAGGGGCCTCCCTGGTAGTTCAACGGGTTGAGCACAGCACTATGAAGTTATCCAGAGCCACTGCAGCACGAGGTCGATCCCCGGCCAGGGAGATTCCCACATGGAGCAGCAGACCTCTCCTGCCTCTCCCGCTGCTCCCCTCAGCAGTGTATTTCAGTCTATCTGCCTGTTCTGCTCCCCACTCTGTCTCCGGTGAATCCTCTCACCACCCTACACCTCTGGCCTACTCTCCAGCTTGTATGCATAAATAAATAAATCTTAAAAAAAAAAAGCCAGGGGGAAACTGAATGGTACACTGTGGCATGAATGGAAGAGTTAGATGGGTTCCATCACCACAATCCTGGGAGGCCTTGTTGGTGGAGTTATATTCCCCTCACACTTCCACTCTCACAGTCAACACCACCCTCTCACATAGCCAGCCAACTTTACTTCATTCACTCAGTTTTACAGTGTTTTTAGTCTTTGATAATTATCAAGATTCCCTTATGGGCATTGTGCTGAGATAAATCAGAGAGAGAAAGACAAATATTGTATGATACCTTATAGCTGGAATCTAAAAATCCAAAGTCATAAAAAACAGAGAATGTCACTTACCAGGAGTTGGTTTGAGGAAATGTTATTTAAGAGCACCAACTTACAACTAGTAGATAAATATATTTCAGAGATCTAATGTGCATCATAATAATTGTAGTCAAGAATACCATAAACCTTCTGAATCTTCCAAAGCCAAATGCTTGCCTTTCCACTGAACCCAGACCAGTAGGTAAACTATGAGTCACCTGCATGGTGGAAACTGGATTCTAGCAGCGAGGACACCCAGATGCTGACTCAAAAGGACTTTTCCTGGGAGCCAGTTTCTAGTATATGGGCAAAGCCTTCAATCAGGGCAAGATCTTCAAGAGAACATCTCTTATTGTGGTTCAGCTGCCTGCACATGCTTTTCAGTGAGACAAGGTTCTTTAAAGTAAACTGAACACTGAAGAAAAAAGAAAATACTGTGAACTCAGTTGCTATGAGATTCCTAATTATTCTCATCACATAAGAAAATAAAAGATCATTATGTGACATGATAGGGGTTTCAACTAACATTGCAGTGGTAATCATATGGTAATATACAAATGCATCAAGTCAACATGTTTCTACCTTAAAGTTGCACAAAGCTATGTGTCAATTATATCACAAATTTAAAAAAAAAACACTTTTGTGAATCAGTCTTCCTTAGGATGGGTGATTTTAAAACCACTGAGTTGAACAAGTTAAAAACAAATGGCTGAGTTGAGCAGCAGGTGATTACAACCAATAAATACATTTTTATAATAAAAGACAGCTATGGAACAAGAACAAATGTCAGACATCTATCCAAAGGAAAGTCCTTGGAATAATAACTTCAGATATCATCAATGAAGAGGACTTCAAGGGAATACTGGGAGGAATTTTTGAGTGATGGTTGCTGTTTTCTCCATTTGCAGCTTAATAATTACCCCACTAATCAGCCCCATTGGTCTTCCGTGCTAACTACTTGAGATTTTCTCATCACAGAAATCCACAGTTTCATTCTGGAAGAAAATCCAATTGTTCGAGATTACTTCTCCATTTAGAGACACAAAAAATATTTTATTCCAAGCATCCTGGGATTTTTTTTTTCCCATGAAGTCACTGATCGTGCAAAATAGAAAGTATTACTCTTACCGTGAAAGTTAGAAACACTGTACTAAAGAAATCACAGAACAGCCCATCCAGCCTCTCTCAAAGTCTTTCAGGGGCAACCAGCAGTAGAAATATTCACTCTGACTTCTCAGGTTATTGTCAGACCCTATGTCATAGGGTGATTTGTGTATCACTAATTAGCTAAGAGGTCTGGACATTAATCCACTACCCAATAAACAGCCCTCTTCCATGAAGTAGCTTCTGAAAAAGACCAGTTCTGTTTTATTGCATTGGATCTACCAGGGTAAGGGGATGTGTGCCGCATGCCTGAGTGCCAGCTGTGGACATTCTTGCTTTTCACTTTTACGCAGGGCTCTTTCGTCCTGGTTCCCTGTGTGCTTTGTGGGTGTGTCACACAGAGCATTGACAGTTAAGAAAGCGGGGAATAACAGGCGAGAACCTCAGTAAAGCAGACCCTCATATGTCTGATAAGGGACTAGTATCCAGAATATATAACTCACAATTCAATAACAAAAAGACCAATACTAAGTTAAAATAGTATCAAATGGTATTTTTCCAAGGAAGATAAACAAATGACTATAAGCACAAGAAAAAAAGACAATATCATTAATCATCAGGGACATACGCATCAAAATCATAATTAAATACTACTTCACACCTACTGGGAATAGTGTAGGGTGGAGGAGGGTACCGAGCACAAGTGACATCAGGTGATTCTTTTTTTTTTTACATGTTTATATTTTCTTTATACATCTTTATATTTCATTTCTGACAATAATTATCTATTACTTTCATTATTAATCAGCATAATTAAAAATTAAAATAAGCAAGAGAACAGTATGGAACTGCATCCTTGGTCCAAATTCATGCTCCTTTGTTCTCAAGTTTAGTTTCTTGTGCAACATTATAGGCTGATTGTCTAGAAGTGAATGCCCACCATGTGTTAAGGAAGTCGCATAGAAATGGGAATTACTGTAGATCTGGAACTCTCTCGGTTGCTGCTCAAAAGGAAACACAATAAAAATAGTTTCATAACACTTGTGATAAGACTACTGTACCATGATTGATCACTTGATGTCATTAAATCAAGTGGCCTTTGTGTGGGTTTCTGAGTACAAAGAAATCCAGAGGTATTTTGTGGACAACATGAAGTATGAGATAGGAAATAAGGAGATAAGATTTCAGTACACTGGTGTTTTAAATGGATTCCACTCATCCTCCCTAGCTCCTAAACTAAATCCCAAACATTTGCTTCAAGTATTGAATAGACTGGGAGCTAAATATTTATCTTTAAAAAAAAAGTTATCTTTAAAAAAAGCACTTTATAGATGTTCTTTCTCCTGGGCACCCAAGACGATGGTACGAAAACTTCAGAGGCAGAATGGGGTCATGACCAAAGGCACAGAATGTCTGGGTTCAAATCTCACCTCTGTCACTTTCACTTGGACAATTCAGTCTTCGTGTTTGTCCAGCCTCCCCATCTGCCAAGTGTGATGACAATGAAAATCAACTCAAGGGATTTTTATGAGGTTTAAATGTGCTAATATCTAGGCAAAGCATTTAAAATTGTGCTGGCACTAAATCATCTGTGTAAAGCATTCAATTACTCACAGCTTTGGCACTTTTTTTTTTCAAAAGTTGGATGTATTGTGCTATCTTCTTGCATTCATTCACACACATATTGATTGTCTCCTGTCTGCCAGGCACAATGCCAGATGTTCAGGATAATAAATGAATGAATAAATCTCACAATCTGTGTGAATGGTGTACTAGTACTTCAAAATGTGCATGTAACATTTTTAGTCACTCTCTCTTCTCAAAGCCCAAGACAAAAGAAAGTCATTATTGTTATGCCGAAGTGGTAAAAGAATACGCACGCCAGAAGAGGATCCTGGAGTCAGAATGCCACCGATATGGTCTGGTCACAGGACTTGAAACCCCAAGTCACCATTTGCAGAGTGACCATTAACTGTTGAAGCTAGATCTACAGTTGGGAGCAGAAAGTGTGTCTTATTACCTTACAAGTGCATGAGTTGCATCAGTGCTTAGTCAAGTTTAGAACACTGTCTGCAAGCACCATGCAAATTCACACACACACACACACACACACACGCTCTTGGCAGAAGAAAGCAGAACTGATCTAGTAAAAACTAGAAAATGGGTCCAGCAGAAGAGGTTAAATCTTGTGCCACTCTTTCTTCATCTTTTCCCCTTGGGTTTCGTGAGACAAGGGGAGAAGTTTTCAGGGCATATGGTTTGTGATTTATTAGCCTCTGGATACAGCAAAAAAGGATCCTCAACAAAGGAACAGATGACCCCGGAAATGCCCACTGACCACTGGGAACTGAGGTCATCAGAAGCATTTTTGCAGCTCAATGATTTCCCCAAAGCAGGGAGGCCAAACGTGTTAACCTTGAAACTTGACAATAACACAGCAGGTTCCATACAGGAAAATACTCAATGTGCCCCAGAAGCACAGGTACTCATTCCAGACATCCATTTGTTTATTCACTCTGCAGTTACAGTCCTTTCTGGGAGCCTGGCATAAGTTAAAAACTGGGATTACAAAGATTTTCTTTTTTAATTCAGAGCAAGAAACAGGTACAAACCTCAAAAGTTCATAAACTCTCAGTCAGAAAAGAAAGTTTCTAGAAAAACAAATGTATAATTTGGTGTTGCTTTGGTGTGGGGAACCATCAGGCTAACACACCGTAAATCAGCGGGCCATAGTTCACGTGTTAATTTCCCGGGAGCTAGGGCAAAGCAGAAGACTTGGGAAAGAAACCGATAGATAAGTAAGTGATCTTTCTCCTCATTACCTCTGAAGGAACAATAGTCAAAATTCTGCTAAGAAACGTTACTCAAAAACAGAAAAAAAATGTTACCCCAAGTGAACATAAAGAAACAAAACCTGGAAACACAGACAAGACAACGTGCATCTTTCTGCTTCTCACAACATCAAGCTCAGATTCAAGGAACACATTTCACAGCAGACACCCTTATTGACTGGTCTTCCTTATCTGCAGACATTCTTTTGGCTGAGTTTTCTCTCAGGGCCTCAGCTTCATATTGTCACAAGACAACTATAAAATCTTTATTGGACCGAGAATCTATTGACCAGAAAGGTCATCGCAATAAAAGCCCGGTGTCGGGTTTAGGAGCCAGGGCGAAGTGGTCATCTCATTGCCAGGCCATGATATAGTTTAAGTCAGAGAATCTTTCCATCGGGGCATTCACACTTGTTTACTCATATCCTCCTAAATAGATTAATATAGCAATATAAACAACAAAAATAAAGGCAGCCATTTAAAAAAAACTGCTCAAAATATAGAAATTAAAACAAGGAAGAAATCATGTTTGTTTGAGGATCCAGATATAATCCTTATATCCTAATTCCAGAAAGATGAAAAGTGAGAGATTTGGAATATGGAAGGGAAAGTAATGTGATGGTTACCAGACTTTTCAACAGGATAATTTCATTTTCACCATTACATTGTGAAAGTCAGTAATAATGCACGAAAGTCCCTTAAGTCTGCCATGAACAAAGAGGCATGTGGTTTATCTGGTAGCCCACCCCGTCCATCCCAGGCTCATGCCCTGTCTAGACCAAGTTGGATATCACCAGCAATATCTAAGTATTATATGATACAGTCTACATGAAAGATACTGTGAGCAAGTAAATGAGTTGCCCCAATCTTGTCTGAACAGGTGGAATTGAATCATAGACTGGTGAGCCCTGTCCAAAGAGTTTGACCCACCACATTGACCATAAGGCACCATCCTAGACAAAGAACATTAGACCCTGACTGATGATTATCTCACAATGTCCTAGAAAGAGAAGGCGGAGATCCCACACACACCGCTGGAGAGTAACCAATCTGCATATTCCCAGGACAAGCTATGCTGCTGCTCTCCCCTTCGCCTTGTGGAGCTGTCCTTTATATATCTCCCAATTCTTTCTGGAGAGCAAGGCTAATTCTCCCTTCCATTACTGGTTGAGTCTCTAATAAAGCCTTGCTTGGTTCAACTACCTCTACTGTTGCCTGGTGAATTCTTTTGCTAGAGGGCAATTGATCCACTCTTTTGGGTTGGAATCTGTAACATTAGGGAAGAAGCTTAGAAATGCCTAATCTAATAAGCTTCGTGGGCTAGAAGATTCAGTGGAAAATATACCGTTTCCCCTCTGAGTTTTCTATTGATTGATTATAATTCTAAAATCAGGAATCTGTCAACTTAATGCTTTCTACTCTATCTGAAAGAGTGCTGACAGTGTGCTTGAACACAAGAAACCATTTTCTCTCAGTCCTTACTAAGCAATATCTCTAGCTCCTGACAATAAGTAAGAAGTAATCCCCAGTCCTCCTGCCCTGAGAGTTCCAACCACAGGTCTATCTCAATCTGTCTAGTAGAACTTAGGGTGACCATCTCACACCCTCTCGCCCAAGCCTCCTAGGGACATGGGAGAAGAAGAGTTGGTGATAATTGCTTCTTCCCAGATTCCCAAGTAAAAAACGCCTGGCAAATAATGCCCCTAAAGCAAAAACAAGTAGTCTTAGTGGTTTTAGTTCTCTTATTGCTCTTATTCACAAGGGTTAGAGCAAGTACTTGCAAGGGAATATAACATCCTAAGGAAGAAGATGCACCCAGTTGAGAACCATACTAACCCCAGCCTTTTCACCTGCTCTGAACGTTACTTTGCATGGAGTTGTGCAGCCATGGTGACACAGTGGGGCAGAATGCCTGGACCCCTGTGATGGGTCTCATCCTGATCTATTCATTAAACAGCACTCACTACCCATTTCCATACTCCTGGCTTCCCCAATGCTCAGTTTTCTCACTAAGTCATGTGATTAGCAAGAATGAAGTGGTAACAGCCAGCCACGGAGATGAACAAGCAATCTACACAAGAGCACCCAACTCAGGAGGTGAGCGAGAACTGGAATCCAGTCCTTGTTCCTTTTAGCAAGCCAGGCAACCAAGGTGTTGCAAGGCCCAAGGGATGCATGTCTCCTAATGTATAAAAAAATTACTTTCTTGACAATCACAGGCCCTGTGCTGAGATATGACATATGGTCAGATGTCAACAGGTAGTTCCCCATTACTAACTCTATGCCTGAAAATGATATAAGAATGGATAAAATCTCTTCATTTGTCATTGCCTCTGTCTTCTCATCTGCACAATGGAGACAATAAAATTTCTCTATGTTGTATTCCTTGAACTAGTCATGGCAAGAACAGATTGAATATACCAGAAAGAAAGTCTCAAAGGACATAATGTTTATACTAAATGTGAGACTACTTTTTCACTTTGTCCCAAGAGAGTGCTACTGACTAGTCCTGGATCCTCCTATGATCAGAGGGAAAAATGAGCCTATTTTGTATCCTTTACCATGGAAAACTAATGGAAGTTCTTATTTAACTAACTATGCATAAAGTTAGTTGAGAAAGGCCTAAAAGAGGTCCTAACTACATAGCTAAATGTCAATTCAAGGAACCAAGGGAAACTTGAATTCTTTATCAACTGTACTCTCAACTTGTGTAAAGATACAAAAGTCTTAAAGAAGGGTATTAGCCAAATTGTATAAAAAGATAGAGAAAATGAGGCTTTCTTTCCTTGGGGGAAATTATTGTAACATTTCCTTCCTTGAGTTTCAGAGCTAAAATTGAATGGTGATGACTCAATCAATATTTGTTGACATTTGTCCAGAGTGGCCCAACATTTGCTTGCAAGTGGCCGATCCTCCCTTCAGGGTAGAGTTGTGGCTTCAGGTGTAGGATATTAGGAGGGTTCTGAATATGTGAAATTATTCAATTTGGTTAGACCTGCAGGAAAGGGCTCTAGTTCCCCACGTTTAAAAACTTCCTGTATCTAATCTAAATCTTGCATGATCTTCTTATCCATAATTAAGGAATCAGAAGACATGTTCATGAAGTAATCACTCTGATGGTACTTATCCAGAGAAAAAGATTGACATTTTGAGAAGAGCTAGTTTCACCATCTTAATATGGTGTTCCAGACTTAAAGATGAATTTGTCTTTCTAGATAGTGTCATTCATTCATCTTATGAAAATCTTGCTGTAAGTATAGAGTGTCTCAATTTTTGTCCAATTCATCTGCCACTTCCAGACTGTATTGTGACTGAATAGCCTTGAAAGCCAACATGTGGATTGCCTGTTACCTAACTTAAATAAAACCTCAAGACTAGAGGAGAGAGAGCACATGTTCTGAGGTCCCCACAGCTTGAGGCCCCATTTTTCGTGACAGCAGAATATCATGATAGGAAGTTAAACTGCACATCTATTCTTTGACTTTCATTTCTCTCCTGAGAGTCACAGAAGGGATTTAAGGAGGGAGATTCTCATGAACAACACTCACCCAGGCTTAAAATGTGTTCACTCTGGTTTTAATTCCTACAGCACAGACACTAAACAATACTTTTCCACTTGGTTTCATTCTTCTCCCAAGAAGATGGCTACTTAGGAATGTATTTACTGCCACCTTGCGGAAAAGAAGCAAACATACACTCAAAATACCTGTTCTATTCAAGTTTTTGCCTCTGGAGTTTTTTTCCTCTTTGTTGATTACTTTTTTGTCTCTGGGAAGGAGGTACTATGCTGAACAACAGCATCTCAAAAGTGGGAATAAAAAATCCCACTTGTTCGTGATTGCCAATCTCAGATGAAAGAACCTGTAATATATGAAGAAGAAAAATTTCCATTCCCTGGAAATCTCCTAAGCCTTGCAAACAGTGCCAGGAATTGAGTCATAATCCCAGAAAATTATATTTATAAAAAAGAGTCTGATCATAATCTCTCTGACATAAGCTCTGGAAAAAAATAATGCCATTTGCATACTTTCTATATAGAAATCCACACATATCAGCTTACCCATGTTTGGATTCTGATCTTGGACTAGAAAATTAGCCTCCCGTAACAGAAGTATTTAAAATTGCCTGCCCTACATTATGTCCCAAACTTGCTCTCGGTGCAATGCATGGCCTAATTTATTTGCCATTGCATTTTCCTATAGCAAAAACATTTCTACAGCTTTATATATTTTTATAGCTAGCTCTCAGAGAAGGACTTGATTTGACATTATACCAGTGTTTAGTTAAGTATTTCTATCTATCTGCTTTACCTCAGAGTGAACTGTCTCATCGTGCTAAGTTTAAGTCTGTCAAATACACACCCAAAACGTAAAGGCTTTGATTATAAGCAATGTCTCTATTTTAATAAAATGACCTTTTCACTTGGAAGAAGCTAGTTTTGTAAGTTCTTCTTAGCAGTTCTTTCTAAAAAGTAACTGGATAATTCACATTGTCATAGCTTTGGCCTGAACCACTACAATTGTTACTAAAACAGCACGATGTGTACATAAAATCTGAACAAACTGTAGGGAGCAGTAGAATAATCTTACAGAGCAAATTTTTCTTTCAGCAAACAATTTTTTTTTTAAAGATTTATTATACAAGCTGGGGTACAGTCCAGAGGCGTGGGGCAGCGAGAGGGTTCACCAGAGACAGAGCGGGTACCAGAACAGGCAGATCAGAAATACACTGCTGAGGGGAGCAGCGGGCGAGGCAGGAGAGGTCTGCCACACCATGTAGGATTCTCCCTGCTGGGCGTCGAACCCGCACCACGAGCTGCTGACAGCTCCACAGCGCAGGGCTCAACCGCTGAGCCACCAGGGAGGGCCCTCAGCAAACAATTTTTTTAATGGAAAATTTGCCCTAATCAGGTGTCATATGTATTTACATTGAAATGACCATGACAGATAGTAAAGTGGGGGATAACTGAGTGGCTTAAGTGACCAATAAAAATCAACCACTTGTGGATTTGGGAGAGTAAAGCATCAAGATCCAAGGACAAGCCAAGAAGTGCTCATGCGCATGTGCACAATCACACACACACACACACACACACACACACACACACACAGCAACTGCTTCTTTATGAAGGTGTTGATAAACAGATATGTCAAAGGCAAGGACACATAAAAACCTGGCTGTGAGGAGAGACCCCACCTAAACCAAAATTAACAGGTGGTCCTGATAAATTATCTCTGAAAAGTGGTGTAAATGTAGGCACCAAAGTTGAGGCAATTTGAGGCACTTGTGGACTCCATGCCCTTTATCCTAAAGCCTACTACAGGATTTGGCAAGAGCCAGCAGATTCTTGCCTTGCGAAGTAGCACCCCTGGTCCTGGTAGGCAGAGCCACAGGGGCTCTCCAGGCAGGTCCCACCCCCGGGGTGCCTCTCTCACACGCTCTCCTACAAGGTTCATTACCTTCCCCTGTTTTGCTGTCAGTTGAGTCGTATATTACATTATTATAATGTGGGTTACTCCCAACAAATTCATAATATGGCTATATTCGTTTGACTTGAGTCGTGCATGAAACCTTCCTTCTCTGTGGGGAAGTAAGCACTCCAAAGATCACAAAACTGATAAAATACCAGAGTTGTGATTTCCACAGAAAATTCTGCTTACATGGCCAAACGATACTGACTCTGGAGTTGAAAGTTCAGGAGAAGAGGGAGGGAAGAACAGGAGGCTCTCTTGGGAATGCTCAGGAATCTGGCAAAACAAATGTAGGAGTATTTGAGAGCAGGGAAAGTGTGATATAAGGCAGGACCCAGAAAGGGAGCCAAAAAGGGAGAAAAAAAAGGCTTTTTCTCAGTGTTGGCCAGGAGACTTGTAATTCCAGTTTCAGATTTTCAGAGTATTGTCCAAGCTGGGAGGATGTACCAAGAATCAAAAGTTCCAGGAATAGAACAATTAATGCAAGGAAAATTAAGTTGAAAAATAAAATACATTCTGGATACAATGTCACAAGTCTGAATTTTTAAATCTGATTCTATTTTTTAATCTCTAAGACCTTATTTTTAAAAAAATAATAAAAGAGATTCCAGCAGAAAGTAACAAAGGTCCATGAAATCTTTCTGAGGAAAGCAAAAAAGTTAAGCAAAATGTTGTGTTAGTCATTGGTGCTACTCACCAAAGAGGTCAGTTCTCCATGGTCCTGGGGGAAATTGCACCTCCTGGCTCTGAGGAAGTTGGGTGGGGCCACGTAACTAGTTTTTGTCAATGAGTTGAGAGAAATGACGTTTCACCTGTAGGACAGATCATCCGGTTGCTGGTATTAGACTCAAAGTTCTCTAGGCCCTGTGAACAGTGGCTTGCAATTCAAGATGGTGGCTACTCAGTGTTGTGATTTTCACAGCAAATTCTGTTCACATGGCCAAACAGAAGTGATTCTGGAATTGAAAGTTCAGAAGAGGAGGGAAGGAAGAACAAGAGGCCCTGTCAGGTCCTCCTGGGTCTCTGAGAGAATTCCATGGGCACAGCCCCTTGGCATATCTGCACTGACCATGTAATGCAAGTGAGAAATAAACTCTAAAAATTAAGGTCACTAGCATTGTGGGGACGTTTATTACTGTAGCATATTGAAACCAGTCCTGACTGATTCTACCTGCAGGAGGGCGGCAGTGGACAGCAGTGTGTGACACAGCCCTCATGCTTAGGCAGTGGTTGCCTGAAGCCTACAGGAAAAGGTAAGAAAGGTGTGGCTAATGTGAGAAAATGTTACATTTTAAATCAGTTTTCTGTCTTCTCAAGGAGAGATTAAATTCACCTCCCAAGCAATTGTTGCCTTGTTTTAGTGCCCTTTGGTTACATTATTAATGCAAATCAAGAACATTCCCAATGTGGGGGGGTGGGGAGATGGAAGAGCAACTCTAATTTAATTTTGCTCTTTTAGAGAAGAAGTTAAGCCTTGATTTGGAAATCAAGCTATTTGTTAAAAGGAGTTGAGTCAGAGTTGTAACTCAGAGGCCTTCTCACTTTTCTGAATGAGAGAAGTTTAATTCTCTCTTTGGTTTCATTCAAATATGTCCCAGGGAAGAATGTGAGCTGACTACTCCTCCCTACAGCAACCAAGAAACAAAGTCCCTAAGGAGAGTCTGTGTTCCTGGTCTTGGAGTAGAACCACTTACGGGAGCTCCATATATCTCTCTTGTTGTTCTTGGTTATTCCTGAGTCTAAATAAAGACCCAGTGAAAGCCGTGGTGCTCCCTCCATTTAGGAAGGGTAGTGTAAAGAAGAGAAACTCCCCACTTGACATGCAGTGGTCAAAAGGAGAGCAGCTCCATCCCTTAAATTTGGAACAATGGAGATAATATCAATGAGAGAAGAGAAAAAGGTCCACTGCCCTTTTGTCAAAGATGGCCTCTAGGAGTCACAGGGCGGGTTGGCAAAAAGGCCAGAACAAAAGAAGATGAGGAAATTGTTTCAACCACATGTTAATATTGGTAATGAAACAGCTAATGCCACATAGTGACTACCATGTGCCAGTTCCAGTTTAAGCAAATGCGCGCGCGCACGCACACACACACACACACACACACACAAACAAACACACACACAGAGTCACATGATGACAGCAACTGGGAGACTCAAAAACAAGTTGGGAAACACTTTGGGAGTGGAGTTGAGTTACATTTCTATAAACTGGCAGAGAGGCACACCATACACAAAGATCAACTCAAAATGGAAAAAAGACCTGAATGTAAGACCTTAAACCATACAATGTATAGAAGAAAATGTAGGAAAAACACTCCATGACACGCATCTCAGAAACATCTTTAAACTCATCCCCCAAAGCAAAGAAAATAAAGGAAAAGATAAACAGGATTACATCAAACTAAAAATCTTCTGTATAGAAAAAGAGACAATAACTAAGATAAAGAGACACCTCACAGACTGGGAGAAAATATTTGCACTCCACAAAACTGATAAAGGACTAATATCAAAGACCTACAAAGAGCTTACACAACTCATCAAAAACAAAATAAACAATCCAGTCAA
Organism: Scalopus aquaticus; assembly: GCA_004024925.1. Lineage (NCBI taxonomy): Eukaryota > Metazoa > Chordata > Mammalia > Eulipotyphla > Talpidae > Scalopus > Scalopus aquaticus. The sequence continues at coordinate 23,204 of PVIJ01010408.1, forward strand.
AAGTGGGCAGAAGATCTAAAAAGACACATCAAAAAAGGAAATGCAGATGACCAACAGGCATATGAAAAAATGCTCAACATCACTTATAATTAGGGAAATGCAAATCAAAACCACAATGAGATACCACCTTACATCATTAAGAATGGCCCACACTAAAAAAAAAAAAAAAAAAAAAACTAACAACAAATGCTGGTGAGGATGTAGAGGGAGATGAATCCTTTTGCATTGCTAGTAGGAATGCAAACTGCTCCAACCACTCTGGAAAGCTGGGTGTGATGACCCTCAAACTCCTAAAAATAGAGTTACCATGTGACCCAGCAATCCCACTGCTAGGAATCTACATTAATTCAAAAAGACACATGCATGCCTATGTTCATTGCAGCACCATGGAAACAACCTAAATGCCCAAAAGCAGATGACTAGATGAAGAAGATGTGGTATACATACACAATGGAATACTACTCAGCAATCAAAAAAGATAAACTTATATTATTCACAGCAACATGTATGGAGCTGGAAAGAATTATGTTCAGTGAAATAAGTCAGAAGGGAAAAGAAAAATATCAGATGGTTTCACCTACAGGAGGAACATAGGGAAACCATACAAGGGATCAGGAAATAAAAAGACAAAACTAGCAGTCAAACTATAAATCGGAGACTTTTAGCAGGGTGGAGAGAAGGATCAAAACAAGAGGGAAGAGCACAAGAGTCTATGGTGATGGTTCACAGTGTCTCGGCGGTAGTAATTTTATGGGGAATAACACCTGAGAGGAGAAATCAAACATTGTACAAAAATGAATAACGATGTAAAATTATATAAAGAGAAATGGGAAAAAAAAGCAGAGAGGAACTGGGGTTAATAAAAACATTTTTGAAGAAAATGCTGGCAATATCTGAACATACCACACCCCATTGTTTAGCTGGGTACTTCTTTCATAAAACAATTGCTGATGCTATCGATCATTCAGCAAACACACTTTAATCCCTTACTCTGTGCCAGGATCCAAGAGAAGCACTGGAAATAGCATGAACAAGACCTATAAAGCCCCTTGTCCTGAAAAGAAACAAGCAAGAAAGAAAACAAACAAGAAAGCTAGTTTGTTCATTACCTCATGTTTACAAATGATGATACATGTTATAATAGAAACAAACAAAACCTGGGCTAGAGGACAGGGGTGCAGAGGGGAGCATGCGTCAGACAAAAATCTCTCGAAGGAGAGGAATCTTCACTGAACAGTGAGACTGAAGAAAAGGCCAAAGGCCCCAGGGAGGCTCTAGAACATAGACCCCTTCCCTGCAGGAAAGCAATTAGGGCATGGAAGAATTAATTCCAGGGCCAGGGCTTAGTGAAGAAGGCCAGAGGCTCAGTTTGAATTTTATTTTAGCCTAATGGGAAGTCCTTGAAGAGATGTAAGTCGGAAATAAAATGATTTTTCAAAGGTGATTATGGCTGCTTAAATGAACCTACATTTATTGAGATTTTACTATGTACCAGACTGTTCCAAACAGTCTCATTCAACCCTCACAGCAATCCTAGAAGGTAGTTTCACTTGACAAACAATGACAAGGTTTGCCTGAGCTGACACAGTTGGTGGGATACCTGCTTGACATCGATTCCATGCAGAGGAAGTGCTGTGTCTTGTGTCTTGCCACCATAGTTGTTTAGGACCATGTTCCCAACAAGAGAGATATCTGCAGGGTCCCAGGTGCAACTAAAATCCACATAGGCCTTGAATATCATATGTAGACAAAATAGAGATTATGTCCATGCTCATTTTCCAATGTTTATTGCCAGTAAAATACACTTTTTCCGTATTCTTGTACCATTTTGTGTCTTCTCAAGCAAATGATATTAAAAGCACAAGTATTTTGGATCCATTAAACTCTCTAACATTGAAAGGAGTTTGTACTCTACACCCACTGTGCACTGCTAGTTTTAAGGAACAGATTCCTGCTTCATTTTAGAGAAGCTGAAACTCACAATACAGAAAGTATCCAGACACAAAGTTGGAGATGAAACCAAGCCACCAAGCCACCACTCCTGCTTCACACACCACTGCAGTTCTGCCTCCATGTGAATGTGACAGCCCATTGCTGAGTCCCCTGCCCTCACACCATATAATATTCACACACAATACGAGCACATTCCCACACACAGTTTCATCCAAAAGGCAGCCCTTGAGACAGAGGATCAGAAATGGGACAAGTTCAAAAGCCCACAGGTAAGGTCACCTACAAACAGACCTTGGAGCTATTGATTATAAAGCATATGCAAGATATGATACAGCTAAGAGGTAGATTTTTAAACACCCTAGAACTCTTACATTAGTGTATATTCATCTAGGAGGACCTTCACTTTCAAGACCTCATGATAGACTGATTTGATAGTTAAGGTGGACTTCAAACTGATCTTCTGTTTTTTGGAATTTGATACCAAAAGGTAAGGCTTCAAGTCCTAGCTCCAGCTGGACACATGTAAGTGAATGAAAGCCACCCAGGGGTTTACCACGATGCATGTGTTTAAAGTTGGCACAGGTCAGCCTATGTTCTATTTTCTCAACCCAGCTTGTAAAATATAGCCTCTGCTTGACCCAGAGTATAATGATATCTATAGCTAAAACGGCCAACAAATGGAAGTTAAGGATTTCGGACCTAGATAAGCGATCGCTTTGTTGTTTTTCTTACTCTGCTGCTCGTTTGTATTGGCTGTCTTTCCTCAGAGTAGATACCATATTAAATGCTTTATCTTTATTGTCTTTACTATACACAACAATCCTTGTAAAGCAGGAGATGGTATTGCCCCTATTTTACAAAAGAAGAAAAGTAGGCTTAATTAGGTTAAGGAAACTGCCCTAGCTAATGTTATTAGTTAGCATCTTGGCCAATATTCAAGGACAGGTCTGTGTATTTTCAAAGCCTAGCCCTGTACCTAATCACTCCACTACCTGTCTCCTTCCCAGAAGCCACAGCCATCTGGTTTGGTGCATCCTGAAACACTTTTGATCTTTACAAACACTTTTCCTTTGGAAATGGTGACTTAGTGTCACTTTCAATAGCATCAGTGAACTCAGAATCATGAAATCATAAGACACGGAGAGAGTCTGCCAGCTACACATGACGGGGTGAACTCCACCGTGTGCAAGGAGAGGCGGGCAAGACGGTGACTGCAAATTAGTGCCAACCATACCATAGACACCCAAATAAATGCAGCCTTCCAAAGTGAAAATACACTTTGGAAATATATGTATGAGCTTCATATGTTTGCACCTTAGAATGCTTAAAAAGGGGACTTTTTAAAATCTACCAATTTACTGTATAATCATAGCTTGCATATTCGTTGTAATCAACAAATGCAAGCATCAATTAAGAGCAACACTGCATTACCAATTATATTGCTAACAGGATAAAGCATTCTTGATTTGAATATTTTTTTATATTTATCATATATTTTTTTTCAATAAACAGCATCATTTTCAATATCAGTCTATACATTTACATATATTTATTTTAATTCTACTTTATTCAATAGACTTTTTTAATTTTTGCTAATCAAATCAGTTTTAAAAACCACCAGCCATTCTCTATGTTTTTCTTAAAGCGTTAGAGCCACCACACGCACGCAGTTTTTCACAAGGTAAGATATTTGGTGTTTGTTCATGATGACATTTGATGAGACTTATATAAGTCATTTATTTGGTAGATTTTCAGTTTTAAATAAATACTAACATTTTACCCTTTTAAAAAGTTATTTGCTCTTAATTAGTCAGTTGATCCATTTATAATTTTGAAAATAGAATTTTCTTTTTTTTTTTAAAGATTTATTTATTTATGCATACAAGCTGGGGTACAGGCCAGAGGCGTGGGGTGGCAAGAGGGTTCACCAGAGACAGAGTGGGGAGCAGAACAGGTAGAGTGACGGAAATACACTCCTGAGGGGAGCAGGGGGCGAGGCAGAGGAGGTCTGCCGCACCATGTGGGGATCTGCCCCTCCGGGCATCGAACTCGCATCGCAGCTGCCGACAGCTTCACAGCGCAGCACTTAACCGCTGCGCCACCAGGGAGGCCCCTGAAAATAGAATTTTCTGAAAATAGATTTTGCTGAATGTTTGTGATCAAATCTGATAATCATGGTCCTGTGATGTGAGGAAAATTTTCTCACACCTTGGGTTCTTCTCTGGCTTATATGAGCACACAAATTAACATCAGACAGAAAAAAGAACAAATTTAATCCCATTCAAGTGGAGAATTTACATGAATGTACATTCCAAAATAAAGGGGAGAAATCATGGACTTATATCCTGAATTAAGGATGGAATGGGGGGCTGGGGCATGAAGGAAAGAGGAGGGCATCTCACGTGACAGAAAAGAACGACTTCATACAACAAAACTCGCCCCTAGATATTTGCCCTCCCTTTAGATAGCTTTCTCTCATGAAAGGGTATTTCTGAAGATGTCTCCACGGCTAGGTGATTTGCATTCTTAAAGTAATGGTAACAGTTTCTCCCAAGACCCACAGGGTTTTGACTGACCTTACTTCCACATACCAACATGACATGTATTGGAAAAACCTACTCTGGACATCTTGAAAAAATTCTGTCTGAACATTTCGGGGGAGAACAATCTTATAATTGTTTCATACGGTCCCACTAAGAGGTCAAAAACTACTCAGTAGAGGAACAAATAATTAAAACCAGGACCTCCTTGGTGGCGCAGGGGTTAAGCGCTGCACTGTGGAGCTGTTGGCAGCTGCTGCACAAGTTGCACGAGTTACACGCCCAGCCGAGGGGAGTCCCACATGGCCGCAGCAGCCCTCTCCTGCCTCACCCGCTGCTCCCCTCAGCAATGTACATCAGTCAGTCTGCCTGTTCTGCTCCCCACTCTGTCTCTGGTGAACCCTCTCGCCTCCCCACACCTCTGGCCTGTACCCCAGTTTGTATGCATAAATAAATAAATCTTAAAAATAAAATCCTTAATTTTTGTGTATTCAAAGTATGTGTATATAAACAGAGAAGACATTAAATATTGTCTCAAGCTTAAAAAGATCTTCATTTCATAGTAGAAATAGGTATATATAGTAATATATGCATAACTACATAAATAGCAAGTTTTTAACTTTTTTAAATTGCTCCTTGAAACTTTAAATTTATGAAATTTGTTCAAATATGTTACAGTTTTCTCTTGTAAATTGTATTCAGATATAATGTGCATAAAGTACATAAACCAAAGTATTCAATGAATTTTCATAAACTCCAGTTACTAGCACCCAAATTATGGCAACCCTAATCCTTGCCAACACTTAACATAGTAGTAGTGCTACTTTATTTTAAAAACCAAAATGAACTTATTTATTTATTTATATATCTTTTAATTAATTTATGCATACAAGAAGTGGGACCTAGCCCAAAGGTGTTGGGGGGTGAGAGGATTCACCAGAGACAGAGTGGGGAGCAGAACAGGCTGTATCTACTGAAATGCACTGCTGAGGAGAGCAGCAGGTGAGACAGGAGAGGTCTGATGCACCATGTGAATTAGCTCCCTGGCCAGGAATTAAACTTAGGCCACAGCTGTGGTGGCACTGAAACTTAACCCCTATCCCTCAGGAGGGCCCAAACCAACCATTTTAAACTACTCACTACCCTTATAGAAGTACCATCTACAAAATAAAAGTGAAGATTTAACAGTCATGCAGTTCATCAGAATACCAGAAATAAGGAAACTGGTTTATTTAGAAGTTCCTCCACCTCCAGAAAACAAATGGGGTCCACTTAGCATAAAAAAGCTTATCTTTTATTTATCTGCATTTATTAAATCAGTGGGAACATGGGTCTTTGCTTTATTTTTCATGTGTAAACACCCTCAGTTATATTAATTCCAAACACAGAAGTAGTAGTTATAATAATATTTTCTGTTTCTATGAAGTTCTTTTATTCTTCAAATAATATTACAAATTATAAATTAATTAAGCTCTACAACTCACCACCCTCGACACAGGAAGGAAAGGAATTATACTTTAAAGCTCAGGATCCCAAAGTTAACACATGAACAGAGTCAGTTTCAAACCTAAAATCAAAGATCTTGGCTTCATGTTCCTATAACAAAAGTTACATCTTAGGGAAGCATTAATATTCCACCTAACAAACACTACTCTGCTTTTCCATCTTAAAATGGTCAGAGATTCTGAGGTCAGGAAATGCTGAATTTTCAACAAAGTACTTATCCTCATTCTTAAACATAAGCCTCATAAGCAAGATTTCATCCTCCGTGAAGTTCAAATTTGTTTTTTCAATCTAAAAATGGATATTCCTCAGGAACACAGTGTTCAGACCAGTAATAGCCACAGAAAGCCAGAAAAATACAAATTCATGAAAATCTACTTGGGTACAAAGGAAATTCTCAGATTAAATTCAAATGATTACTTGCTTGCAGGTATTCTGAATAGGAACTATTCTACTATCATCTCCCAGTGTGATGACCAAATGAATACTGAAAATTACTGAACTAGTATAATAAAGCTGGCCTAAATTCTCTCTTAACGTTTCTAATCACAAAAGTCTTGGCATGGAGAAACAGTTGTCCTAAAATGATTATTGTTCAATCCAGATCCTGACTGAAAGTGAGTTTTTAATATTCTGTTGGGAACAGCTGGCATATTTGGGGTGCAAGCAGTTCAATTTAATTCCATATTTATCTTCAAATATTAACCAATGATTTGTGAAACTTCCTTTGCAACTATTAATAATATTTAAAGAAATAGAAAGTGTGTATTTTCCAGAGCAATATTCACTCTGAATTGTTCCCTCAGTTCCTCCAGGAATGACTACATTAAATTGCTTGTACTAAAGACCTTGGTCACTTTTCTGAGCTTCTTTTCTATTAAATGAGAGAAAATATCCACTTAAAGTCTAGAAATGTTATGATAAATATGTTTTGTGGCTATGTACTAAAAAAAATCATGCAGTTCACAAGCAAAAAAAGTTAAACAAAATATATTATGCAAATTAAATAAGCCAAAGATATACTATTGATAGCAAACATCCTAACGGGTAAGGAAGAAAAGTTGGCAAATAATCACAAAATTAAAAAGATTTTTTTTCAAATTGAAGCAACATTGCATTATAACATTACATAAGGTTCATATGGGAATCCTTGAAAGTCACTATGTGTATATACTAGGTTGCGTTCACTACTAAAAGTTTGTTTACCCTTCACCATAAAATTGTCCCCTTTTCCCCAATTTGCCCAACCCCCTTTCCCTTCTGTTAACCACTAATTAGTGTTATAATCCAAGTTTATTTTTGTTTTATTTAGCTCATCCTTTTGTTTGTTTTCCCTGCATACCACATGTGAATGAAATCAGACTTGTTTGATTTTCTTTATCTGACTTATCTCACGCATCATAATACCCTCTAGTCTATCCATGTCACAAATGACAAGATTTCATCTTTTTTATAGAATTGAATAGTGTTCCAGAGTGTCTATACACCATTCTTCTTTATCCATTCATCACTTGATGGATATTTAGGTAACTGTAAATAATGCTGCAATAAACACAGGGATACATACATCTCTTCAAATTAGTGTTTTTGTATTTGGGAGTAAATCTAGGAGTGGTGTGACTGGATTGTATGGAATTTGTATTTTGAATTTTTGAGGAATCTCTGTATTTCTTTCCACAGTGGCTGCACCAATTTACTTCCCACCAGCAGTGCACAGGTTTCCCTTCTACCCATATTCCTCCAACACTCCCCTGTTTCTTGTCTTTTGGATTACAGTCGTTCCCACAGGTGTGAGGTATTATTGGTTTGGCTTGCATTTCCCTAACAATAAGAAACATTACACAACTTTTTATGTGCCTGTTGACCATGATCTTCTTCACATATATTTCCATTCAAATCCTCTGACCGTTTTTTTTTTATTTTTTTTAATTATTATTGTTGCATTTTAAGAGTTCTTTGTATATTTTGGATATTATCCTTTTGTCAGATGTGCCAATATCTTCTCCCAATCAGTAGAATCGCTTTTCTTTGTTGTGCAAATTTCTTTTGCTGTGAAGAAACTTTTTACTTTGCTATAGTTCCATTTGTTTATATTTGCTTTTGTTTCCCTTGTTTTTGGAGTCAATCTTCAAAGACATCTCTAGGACTGAGGGCAAGGAGCATAACACCTATCCTTCTTTTTTTTTTTTTTTTAAGTATAGTTTCAGTGCCTCCCTGGTGGTGCAGCTGTTGAGCACTGCACTGTGGAGCTGTCGGCAGCAGCAGCGACGCAAGTTCAACGCCATCCAGGGAGAATCCCACATGGCAGGGCAGACCTCTCCTGCATCTCCCGCTGCTCCCCTCAGCAGTGTATTTCCATCGATCTGCCTGTTCTGTTCCCCACTTTGTCTCTGGTGAACCCTCTTGCCGCCCCACGCCTCTTTCCTGTACCCCAGCTTGTATGCATAAATAAATAAATCTTTTTTAAAAAGTATTTTATAGTTTCATGTCTTACATCTAAGTCTTTAATCCAATTTAAATTAAACTTTATGGGTCTCCCTGGTGGCACAAGGGGTTAAGTCTCAGCATTATGAAGCTATCCACAGCCACTGCAGAAGGAGTTCAATCCTCCATCAGGGAGCTAACTCACATGGCGAAGCAGATCTCTCCTGTCTCACCCACTGCTCCCCTCAGCAGTATATTTAAGTGGATCTGCCTGTCCTGCTCCCCACTCTGTCTCTGGTGAACCTTCTCACCCCCTGCACCTCTGACCTACACCCCAGTTCTTCTATGCATAAAAAAATAAATCTATTAAAAAATAAAATGTGAAAAATATTTTTAAATAAAATAATTAAGTTTTTATGTGTGGTATTAAATAATAATCTAGCTTTATTCTTTTGAATATGACTGCCCAGTTTTCTTTGTGCCATATATTGCGGAGACTTTCCTTGCTCCATTATAAACTTTTGGCTCCTTTGTCATAAGTTAGTTGTCCATATATGTGTGGTTTTATTTCAGGGGTCTCAAAATTCTGTTCCATTAATCTGTGTATCTGTTTTTATTCCAATACTATGCTGTTTTAATTACTATCACTTTGTGGTATAGTTTGAATTCAAGGGGGATGATATCTCCATTTTTGTTTTTTCCTAATGATATATTTTTGGTATTTGGGTTCTTTTGTAGTTCCATATAAATTTCATTATTTCTTAGTTCTATTTCTGAGTTTTGAACCTAAAAAGATGTGCTAGTAATCATTATGTTGGGACAGAGACATAAGCATCTTCTTCCCACCTGCCTCTGACCACCTTAGTAGATAGGCTGCCTCCCTATAGGGGCTATACACAAGCATGAATGTGTATTCACTTGTTTCTTGGCTGACCAACTTGGTTCTTTGTTTTCCACTGGGATTTTGTCCCATCATGAGACTGATCACTTAGAGCATTTTTCCATAGGTTAGGCCTTTCTCTAAGAAAAATCTCTCCTGCATTTTCAAATGTCCCTCATGGTTTAGAATTAAAATAGTAAAGAACAAATAGTGTTTTAATATATCTTACAGAACTCCCAAAACATACAAATTTTCAGCATGTCTGCAAATATGAAAACCCTCTATCAAATGAAAAAGTAGAAAAAGCAAAGTTAAGTCCTTCATGAAGCATACTTATCAGTGAAAGTACAAGTGCAAATGGTTTAACAGACTGTATAATTTATTGCCCAATCCAAGACAAAAGCTCATTTCTGAGAATTTCAGTGTGAACATCATTTTATTTTTGCACAAAACCACATGATTACAGGATTTCTACATCTTTGGAAAATACTAGCTCATCCTATTAATCTTTTTTCTCTCCGTGTACAGGATTAGCATTGTTTTAAATCTTCCCTTTTGATTTTTACAATCTTTACTAAAGAATTTAAGCCTAAACTATTAACTCTAGCTGAAGAACATCATCTAAAGGATGGGAAGCAGAAATATACTTTTGTAGGGCCTCCCTGGTGGTGCTGCAGTTAAGCGATGGCGCTGTGGAGCTGTCAGCAGCTGCGACGCAAGTTCGATGCCCAGCGGGAGAGATTCCCACATGGCCCAGCAGACCTCCCCTGGCTCACCCACTGCTCCCCTCAGCAGTGTATTTCCTCGATCTGCCTGTTCTGCTCCCCACTTTGTCTCTGGTGAACCCTCTCACCTCCCCACGCCTCTGGCCTGTACCCCAGCTTGTATGCATAAATAAATAAATCTGAAAAAAAAAAAAGAAATATACTTTTGTATTAACATTATGCTTTATGCATTGAGGCATTGACATGTGCAAAATATTAACATACCTCAACTGGACTGTCAGAGTCCAAATAATTTCTTTTCCCTGTACTCACTGAGATGTTCTAACAAATGAAGCCCAGAACTAGTGAGATTACCTTTATTAAAATTTTGGGAAAAACAAATCATGAGTACAAGAGAAAGAGAAGCACAAGAAATATTAGGGGTCTTATACAGTCTTGATTTGCCTGGGACTCTGACTCCCTCCATTAGGAGTAGAATTGCCACATGGCTTCCCAGAACACCTCATGCCCTTTTCATTTAAAGTATCTCCCTTTTGAGTGGGAGGCAGAAGGATTAAAATAAGAGGGAAGAGCACAAGGGACTATGGAGATGGTACACGGGTGAACTGGTAGTGGGAATTTTATGGGGACTACACCTGAGAGAAGAAAGTATACATTGCACAAAAATGAACAATGATGTAAAATAAATATATATAAACATAGAAATGAATAATATCCCTTTTTTAAAGATGTATCTTTTTTTTAAGAATTATTTATTTATGCATACAAGCTGGGGTACAGGCCAGAGGCGTGGGGCGGCAATAGGGTTCACCAGAGACAGAGTGGGGAGCAGAACGGGCAGATCAACAGAAATACACTGCAAGGGGAGCAGCGGGCGAGGCAGGAGAGGTCTGCTGTGCCCTGTGGGAATCTCCCGGGTCAGGTGTCAAACTCATGTCGCAGCTGCCAACAGCTCCACAGTGCAGAGCTTAACCGTTGCGCCACCAGGAAGGCCCCAAAGATGTATCTTTTATCTGATGTGAAACATGGCCAGTTCTTCATAAAATAAATATCAGCAGCGTTTAATTCACAGCCTAGATCAAACGACCATCTCATTCAAAAGAAATTCTCCAAGGCCTTATCCCATAGGTCACTGCTCCTATCAACATCAGTGACTACGGAGCAGACCTGGCACTGATGATCTGGGAGAGCCCTGCCTGCGCCTGTGGGCTGTCTCCCAAGAAGGACTCATGGGTAGCAATAAGCACAAGAAACCTGGGAGCACAGGAATTGGGTGATAATAGATCTGAATCAATATGACTTTCTGTTCAAACTTCCTACCAACAATCAGCCTCTTCCCTATCATAGCTCAATTACCAGCAACCTGGGCCTCCCTGGTGGCGCAGCGGTTGAGCGCTGCGCTGTGGAGCAGTCGGCAGCAGCGACGCAAGTTCGACTCCTGGCCAGGGAGATTCCCACATGGTGAGGCTGACCTCTCCTGCCTCGCCCGCTGCTCCCCTCATCAGTGTATTTCTGTCGATCTGTCTGTTCTGCTCCCCACTCTGTCTCTGGTGAGCCCTCTCGCAGCCCCACGCCTCTGGCCTACAGCCCAGCTTGTATGCATAAATAAATAAATCTTAAAAAAAAAATTACCAGCAACCCAAGATTGCAGAAGAAGCAGTACAAGAGCCCAGGTGCATCCTGTCCACGCTAACAGAGGGCACCTTTGCATGCCTGGCATTGTGTGAAAAGCAGCATTCCACTCAGAGATCCCTCCTCTGAAGCAAATGAAAAAGTGCGTTTCATCTCTTTTGGGGCATATCTTGGAAATGCAACGTGAGAGAATTTTCCCTAGGAAATGAAAGCATTTATAAACTCTACTTTATAGGTGAGTACAGCACGACAGGAGAATTTATGACCTGAATTATCTTCATAAACTAAACTGGTAAGGTAAATTCTACCTGGGGGGAGAGTGGGGCAAGGAATAGTGCACATATACAGGCTCATAAAATTTTGAACATTCCCAGATTGTTAAAGTGATAAACTCAAGATACAGAGATACAGAGAGGACCAATCAGTATAAAGAAGAACAATGGAGCACAATGAATTTTATTTCCAATTTTCACTTTTAAAAACATGCTTGACCCGGCTTCTTTCAGAACTATCTAAGCATCTTTTCATGCTTGGAGCCCGAAGATGAGTACCAAATGTTTATGGTTGGGTACAGGGGCTCCATGGAGGAAATGTCCCTGTTTCTTATTTAAGTCACTAGTAGTTAATCTGAACTGTCTTTTCTCAGACATAAAGGAACCCGATTCTAAAATTCTCTCCTTTCCTTCTTACCCCTCCTCCCTGCCCTTGCAGGAGAAACAAGAAACATTTTCTTGTCATCATAACCTCCTTAGTTTTTTTGAATTATATTTTCTGATGAATCTGTTGTTAAGCTTCAGGCAGTTTGATCTCTGAGTCTGAGGCATCTGAATGGCAGGAAGTGATTTACGAAGATCCATGCCCAGAAAACAAAGATCAGAACACAAGAGTGACTTTGTGAATAATATGAAAAGAGATTTTCTACATATAAATCACACTGGCATATGTTCCTAGGTTGAGTGTCCATAAGGTCCCAATTTAAGCTAGAAGAAAAATCACCCTCAACAATCTCATACTGCAGATTTGATATGGAAATAGTGAATTTTATTCAACAAAACCATTCACCTCTAGGGAAAAAAACTAGTACAAAAAGCTGACTAAATCCTCAACATTCATCTGGCAAATTCTTATTTTCAAAGAAAAATCATGAAAAAAATACTCCCATAAATACTAATACTTCCATAAATACTAAATACTAAGAATGCTCCCATAAAACACAAATCTTAGTATCATGTTAATTTTTTTAAAGATTTTTTAAAAAGATTTATTTATTTATACACACAAGCTGGGGTACAGGCCAGAGGCGTGGGGTGGCGAGAGGGTTCACCAGAGACAGAGTGGGGAGCAGAACAGGCAGATCAGAAATACACTGCTGAGGGGAGCAGCGGGCGAGGCAGGAGAGGTTTGCCGCACCATGTGGGATTCTCCCTGGCTGGGCAGCGAACCTGCATCACGCTGCTGCTGACAGCTTCACAGCGCAGCGCTCAACAGCTGCACCACCAGGGAGGCCCAGTATCATGTTAATTTTTGCAGTGAGCTTGACATTTAGTAGTGCATTTTAGTTAGTTACTTAACCGAAATCTACCTCAGGCCAAATGTCCAGAGAAAATGCATTCTTTGCTTTTTAGTCAAAAAAGTGAGGCACGGTAAAGATAAATCAGCCATCTGGATTACTTGTAATTATTTCTGAAACAAAATGTTTTAAGATTTATTTTTATTTTATTTATGTATACAAGAGCTGGGGTGTATACCAGAGGTGACATGGGCGGGGTGGAGGCGGGGAAGGGAAGGGTGAGAGGATTCACCAGAGACAGAGTGGGAAGCAAAACAGGCAAATCTACTGAAATACACTGCTGAGGGGAGCAGCGGGTGAGACAGGAGAGGTCTGCTGCGCCATGTGGTTTAGCTCCCTGGCCGGGAATCGAACTCAGGCTGTCAGGTGAAGGACTGAGACTTAACCCATAGGCCACCAGGGAGGCCCTTATTTCTGAAAAAATTTTAAGCAACTCTGAAGGTAAGAGATTTGAGTTCATTCATGTATTTACTTAGAAGCACGTGTCAGGAGCCCAAAAGGTGTCAGACACTAACAGTGTCCTGCCTGTCCTTAAGGAATTCAGTCAGTGACAGAAAACTAAGGGGACTCCAGGACCCAGCCCTCCATAAACAACTCCATCATAACTTTCCACCACTTCCAGGGATAAGGAGATTAATAAATAATTGCATCTATGTGCATGGGGAGCACAAGTCTCTCATAAGCACTTCATGAGCATATCTTGAGCATAGCTTCCTCGATGCAGACATCATTATTTGGTCTGTTTCACAGATGGAAACAACCTAAGTGTCCACGGACAGGTGAGTGGATAATGAAAATATGTGTGAGAGAGAAAGACAGACAGAGGAGATTGAGATTCAGCCATAAAAAGGAAAGAAATTCTGCCTTTTCAACAACATGCATGGACCTGGAGGGTATCACGCTAAAGAGAAGTAAGTCAGACAAAAACCAGATACTGTTTGATCTCATATGTAGACTCTAAAGTCAAACTCAGTGGATACAATGTAGTATATACACATATACAAGTGTGAAACTGTATTCCCAAAATTTATGTAGTATTATAAGCAACAATAAATGAATAAAATTTAATAGAAAATAAGAAATGAAATTAGATGGAGTGTAAAAGTTAATAAATAAGTCGATTTCACAGAAGCAAAGAGCAGACAGGTGGTTGCCAGGGGCTGAGGGATGAGAGGAATGGGGAGTTGTCGTCAAAGGGTACAAATAGAAGGTGAATAAGTTCTGGGATGCAATGGACAGCTTGATGACTTTAGTTAACAATACCATGTTGTATACTTGGAAGTCGGTAATAGAGCAAACCATAAATGTTCTCTCTACAAATAAAAGTAATTATCTGAGGTGATGGAAGTGTTAAACCCCTTACTCTGGTAATCATTTCACAATTATATAAGTGTATCAAAACATTTTGTTATGCACCATAATTTGCACAATATTGTATGTCAATTATATCTCATTATAGCGGCGGGGAAAGCAGTTAACTTAAAAATAATAAAAAGAAAGAAAGTCTCCACTGCAGTGCAAAAGCAAACACACATATCACAAAAAAATAATGAACAAAGTTGTGTTCCAATAAAACTTTATGGACATTGAAAAAAGAACACTATAGTTCAGAATGTTTAGATCACTGTTTTTCAATGGTAATAAAGTTTCAGTTATGAAATAGGAATAAATTATAGGAATCTGCTATGTAACATTGTTCTATGCTTAACTTTTGTTAAGAGGGCAGATTTCATGATTAATATTCTTAGCACAATACATTTTTTAAGAAAAAGATTTGTAACACGATGGGGAAAAAAAGAAATACAATATCCTATGTCTTGGTGACAGTAGGTAAAGGTAACAGAAAGCAACGTACGATGTCAATATGTAAAAGTCTATGCCAGCAATAACAATCAGATGATTTTTTAATACTGTTTATAATAGCAGACCAAAAAGGAGCACTTAGTTAAAAATCTAGCAAAATATGTACAAATCTTTGCCAGAAAACTATGAAACCATATGGAAAGAAATTAAATAATATCTGAATAGGAAAAGAGAGATTCTTTTTTTTAATATAGCATTTTCAGGGGCCTCCCTGCTGGTGCAACGGGTTAAGCACAGCGCTGTAAAGCTGTTGGCACAGCTCTGGTGTCAGTACGATGCCTGGCAGGGGAGATTCGCACAGGGCACAGCAGACCTCTCCTGTCTCACCTGCTGCTCTCCTCAGCAGTGTATTTCTTCCTGTTCTGCTCCACACTCTGTCTTTGGTGAACCCTTTCACCGCCCCACATCTCTGGCCTGCACCCCAGCTTGTATGCATAAATAAATCTTTAAAAAATAAAATAAAATATAGCATTTTCAAATCAGCTGTCTCAAACCACATAATTACTAGGCAGAAAGCCAAGTATTTTCAGTCTTCTAGCTCCACATTCATGCCAATTTAACTAAAACTTGTGCTATTGTCTTATTGTAGCTCAAATCAACCTAATATAACTGTTTGCTATGTTACTGCAGACTACTAATGTTGCAGCAGCTCCTGACTGAATACTCAAGATAATTTATTTTTAGAAAATTTTAATTTTATTCAGCCATAAGATGTCTTATTATTATAAGACATATTGTATTATAAGACATACTGTATAGTTTTAGAACCTAGGACTCCATTTCAATGTGAGAACTAGAAACAAGTCACTTCTAAACATTTTGAAGTGTCTTTTACCTTATTGTTGAGTAGCTCCCTTGTGCTTCCCAATATAACTGAAACCTCCTTAGCTATTGGTGGTCACATAAAAATATCCCTATGGAGAACCATTAGTGTTGTGGCAGAAGTTTAGAAGTAAGGTGGCTAAATGTTTAACTAGTTGAACTTTTCTCAGGGGGTTCACCACTCAATTCCACACTAAATCAAATTCACAATTGAGATGAAGTCCATCATGACAACTTTGGTCTCCAGTCTCAGAAAGCATGGGGTCCCCCCAAATGGGACTTCTTCTTTCCATGGTTCAGGACTACAGGGTGCCCATGATATCTTTGAGACTTCCCTTCAACTGAATTAGGCAGGCAGCAGCAAATAGATCTCCCTTCTATCTTGACTGGTTTCTGAAGGAGAATTTAGATGATCATCTCTTCCTTTCAAATCTTTTAAAATGTTCTGAGTATACAATGCAGCTATTAGGCACCACTTTTTAAAACAACTAGACATAGTGATTCCCTTACCGCAGAGGAAGAAAACATACACACCTGATTGGACTTACTTCTAAAACATGTTCTTTTTCTCTTGTCCAAAAGAAATTAAAGCCTACATAGTATTGATTATTGAAAATATTAATAAATGACAAAAAAGGAATTTTGATTGGTTTCATACTATGAAATTTGTAAAGGAAACATTCCCTTCCTATTAGGACAAGTATTAATTGCTGTTTCAACTACTGATATTATTTTCCAATACATTTTTTCTAAAGAAATATCAGTTTTTACACACTCTTCTGTCCCTCTGCACTAATATTAGAAATCATCAGAGGTTCAGTGTTTAATTTAGTAATTGAGGTTTTGGTTGTGTAGGGATGGAGAACATAAGGATAATTCCAACTCAGATGGAATCATTGATGGAATTCCATCATTGATGCAATCAGGGACTATAAAGTGAAAATCATTTTGAGGAGATGAGAATCAGAATCACTAGAGAAAGATCTTGGTTGGAATCTAGGATATGGGAGTTATTCTACAAAATAGGTGCTGAAATATACTAGAGTTTTGAGCCCACTAAAACAACAAAAAAATAACACTGGCCTATTGTTGCCTATATAAGACAAAGAGTTCATTCTGATCAGTGTGTTGGGCAGACTTGTAAAATTCTATACTCTTAGTTCACACATTTGCGCACTACACAGAGTTAAGTCAAATTCATGTAGTCATACTAACGCGATTGTACCCACACTAAAACTCAGGCACACCTGTGCACAACTGAGACTAGAAGTCATGTGAATGAGGAAGTAAAGAATTATAGGGAAATTAACCACACTTCATTGGTGCCATCTCCATTCCTGGATAACAAGCCAGGTAAGAGAAGGAGGTTATTTCTGAAAAAGCATGTGCCTGTGGTCAGATTACCCTGCCAATCTTCGTACCAGTCAGCAGTGCACCAGGGTCCAACTCATAGTGGCAGTCTGAAGGTCAAACTGGACAGCACCAGATGACAGGCCAGACAGCAGTGGAGACAACAGCACTGGGAGGCAGTGCCAGATGATCAGAAGTGGTGGGCAGCTCTCAAAGGTGACTGTCAGTCACCTGTCACCAGTGTGGGTTAGGACTAGTCAGCAAGAGACAGTGTCAGAGACACCAGTGTTATAGCTCTCTGGTTAATTTAGATGACCATCTCTTCCTTTCAAATCTTTTAAAATGTTCTGAGTATGCACCACTTTTTAAAACAACTAGACATACACCAACAACAAATAATCTCTTTGTGAGCTATTGGCATAAATCATAGCAACCAGCTCTTTATGAGACACCAGGTCAAGCCAGCAGTGCTCTTGCAGTCAATATTAGAGGCAGGGCAAGAAGTAGGTGCAGCAGTCAAGTCTCTGCAAAGGTGTACAAAGACACGGATGTCTACAGAGGGCTGTAGGTCTGCTAAATACCACAGAGGGATGCTTGATGCTCCTTCTTCAGAGGCCATCTGCTGAGTCTTCCTTCTCTCTTTGGAGGCCAGGAGCAGAATGAATCAAGCTGGCTCTTGCTCTGTTTTCTATCCTCTTTCAGGGTCTCCCACCTTAAAAGCCATTGGACCATTTTCAATCTTAAGTGTCTGGCTGGTGCCAGTTAGCACCAACTAGTTCACTAACATTTCTCACTCAGAATAATTATCTCCCCATCATGAATGAAAATGAGCTCGAACCTGATTGGTCCATTTAGCTTGAACCTAATTGGCCCATTTACAATCTAGGCTCCAAATACAAAAAAGTCCAGTCACAGCACAGTCCCAACCTGCCTTGAGGTCAGGGCTTGCTCATGGACTGAAGCCAGCTTCAGGGGTGCCAGAAGCACACTATACTCAGTACCCCCTCAGTGGCACTGGGTGTAACAATACAATGGGGAGAGGGGCCTACAGCAACATCAGGATGTGGGTCCTAGCTGCTGTAGGGTGGGCTCTGCTGGAAGCCCACCATGTTGGCCTAGAGATCCCATAGGCCTCTCTGCCTGAGTCTGGAATCACAGAGCCAGAGCTGGCCCAGTGGGCTCAGAGCTCCTTCCCAAGGCATGAACCAGGACCCACGAGGCATGGGGTTTGCCTCTGCTACCAGAGCTTGCTCTGGTATAGGGCGACCCTGTGCAACAGCCCCAGAGGTGCTGTGTGCTCTGGGACACCAGAGCAGAACCACTGCAGCCCACCACAGCTGCTGCTGGCAGCCTGAGACCCAGGGGGGAACTCACACAGCAGACAGGAAGCATAAAATGCTGCTGCTTTCAAAGCAACCTGGACACTGCCCAGGCAGAGCACTTGGGCAGCAGCACAAGAGGACTCTGCCAGAGGGGGCTCAGTACTCAAGCCTGGCTAGCCCTAGGAGAGGGGCAGCACCAGGCACCCACATTCTGGCAGCAGGAAGGCAGGGAAAACTCCCACAGCTGCTACCACTTTTAGAGAGGACAGCCCTCAGGCTGTAAGTGCTGAGACTGGGTGCCCACAATACCAGCAGAGCCTGCCTCTCAGGCTCTGTGTGTGTGTGTGTGTGTGTGTGTGTGTGTGTGTGTGTGTGTGTACGCGCACGCGTTTGTAGGGGGTGTGGGGGCAGTTATGCCCCATGGCTTGCCCTGTGGGGATCTGGTTTCAGAAACGCACATGACATTATTCCATGCAGACTCGCAATGCTACTCAAAAAGAAGTTAAGAATCTGGAGTTTCCAGAATTTGTAGAGCCAAAGAAATACTATGTTGCAACTTATTTTCATCTTCATTTTACTTAGTCCAGTGTGATTTCAAAAACACAAATTACTAGAAAAGTGACTTCCAATTAATGTTACATACAAGCTATACTAAAAAACAGGATACATAAAGGAAATATAAACCAATTGTAGGGCCCTCCCTGGTGGCACAAGGGGTTAAGTCTCAGCACTATGAAGCTATGGCAGCCACTGCAGCATGAATTTGATCCTAGGCCAGAGAGCTTCCCACATGGCACAGCAGGCAACTCCTTTCTCACCTGCTGCTCCCCTCAGCAGTGTATTTCAGTAAATCACCTGTTCTGCTCCCTACTCTGTCTCTGGTGAATCCTCTCACCGCCCCCACCTCTGGCCTCTACCCCAGCTCTTTTATGCATAAATAAATAAATCTTTAAAAAAAAAGAATTGTACAACCCTCATCATCTCCCCTGCTTTAAGTGTCTATATCTAACCACCTCCCACAGATTCTGAAGATTCTAATTTTTTTTTCTAAAAAAGTATAAAATGTCATGTCTCAGTCCCACCCAGGGCACTACAAAGCTCAGGGTAACTGCTCAGCTCCAAACCAGTCTGGCAGTCCTATGGGCCTCCTTGGCTTCAAATCAGAAAAAGAAGAATCTTGTGGGATCTTGTTAATGTTCTCAATGATCAGAAGTTAAAGTTTCCTTGGAGAATTCAAGGTGAACCTGAGACACAATAGCACTCTCTGTTCTAACAGCAAGTTGGGGGAACCTGGACGGTGCCCAGGCTTGAATTACACAGAAGTAATTATTCCTTCCCCTTCACAGATAACTTTAGAAAAGCACTGCCTTACATTCGAGTACTTTCCCCACTGCAGCATGAGAAACACAGGAATGTGACTCAGCCTGCCTTGCCTAAAGGAAGACCGGTTCCCGAAGTGACTGCATTTGTTTAAGCCCATTTCCAAAAAAACAAAAAGTTAAGCATTTAGCTCAAGATCTGCTTTTGGGAAGTGGAGGTTAGGAATTTTATCAGATTACTGGGAAAGTAATGGTAAGTATCTACCAAAGAATCACATTGCTTTCTTTTCCTTTAAAAAAAAAAAAAACCACGCATGCTGATTTTGCAATGGGAAGCCTGCCCATGTGACAAATTAGTCAGGATGAAATGCAGTGGTTTGGCATTTCTGGAACTTAATTCTCAGGTTTCAAAAAATCTGGGGAAAACAAGAAATTTTATTGTTAAGTTAGCATAGTGGCAGCAACCCACTTATAAGAAAAGATCATTTGCAAACGGAAAAGAACTATTTGAAATGTCTGAAATGGAGAGGTTACCTGTAAATCAGTCATTTAAAATAAGTACATGGAGATCATCTACAACATGCAGAGAAAGAAAAAAAAAATAGGGATAAAAGCCCAATAACAAAAATGAGGAAACTATGTGCAAGAGGTTGAAAGTCCTATAATGATTTTTACATTTTGCCTCTGAGATTTTGAACTAGATCAGAACATCAGGCCAGAGTTAAAAACCTAAAGATAAAAATATGAAGGAAAAGAGAATAAAAAATGAGGAAGGAAGGTCATTATCACAGCAGGTGAGAATCAGGTGCCCAAGCCAAGATCAAAGCGCGCAAAGTCAGAGGCAATAGATGGAAAATCTCCCAGGTTCACTCTCACTTACTTGAAAGAGGGCTAAGCCAAAGAGACCAAGCCTTGGCATTGGGCTTTAAAAAGATGTTTCCAAGGAAATTGTAATCATAGAGGAGAATAGATTCATATCCCCAGAGAATCTGAAGGTACGGCTGGGTACAGATGGGCACTGGGTCTGTGTATGTAAATACCATTTATCTTAAAATAAATGGAAAATTTGCATTTTGCTCTACACAAAAGTTTTTTTCTTTTTCAGTATAAAGTTAATGGAAGATCAGTTTATCACAGCTGAGCTGGAAGGCCCAGAGGTGCACCCTCCTGCACCCTCTGCAAATCACAGGAGAAACTCCACCCTCTCTTGGGAGAACAGAAGCTGTGTTTGGGAAGCACAGGACTCAGCCACTATCCTCCCCTGCATGTCCCCATGAGGCTGGACTCTCGCCATCTGCTGCAAACCCAGATGGGAAAAAGGGCCAAGTAGCTAACATAAGTGTTTGAGTTACTTATCTCCAGGTCAAGCAAAATACCTGTCAATTACAAAATCTTTTTCAAAACACCCTGGAAGCATTAAACAAAGGGATCTGTGGAATCAGATGCAGTGTGAGGGCCAGTTTTCCAGCCTCTATTAGTCACGGCCCTGCCCTCGGGTAAGAACTCAATCAATTTTTGAGTCAAGAAGGAAAAAGAATCTGGATGGAAGATTTTTTACAGGAGAAGTCGAATCAAAGAGAAAGAAAATAAAGTAATAAAAATTATAACTTACCTCTTAACATATCAAATCTACTTTTTGTAGATTCTACATTTTAGTAAAGGGCAAAGGTAGGCTGGGAATGGAATGGAGTTTTGATATGAGTGACCCAGACAGCAGCAGTGTAGGCAAAGGTGAATGAGAGAAAAAAAAAAAATCACTGGAAGAGAGAGGAATGGAAGATTATTACTTAGTAGAGATAGGGGTTCCATTGTGCAAAATGAAGAGTTCTGGTGATGAGTGATGGTGATGTTTGAATAACAATATGAATGTAAGTAAAACTGCTGAGCTATACCCATTAAAATGGCTAAGAAGGTAAATTTTATGTTTTGTGTATTTTATAATTTTTTAAAAAGCTTTATTGGGGAGTGCAATCCAGTGATCAAGAGTGTGGGAAAGAAGGAGAAAATCAGAAGGAAGGGAGAAAAAGAACAAAGAGACTTGATGACCTGGCCACCTGTGGTGGGAACCGACTGCTCCTTCCTGCAGACACGTCTCAAGAACATCCATCTTCAGGGAAGGGAAAAGCAATTATCTCCAGGCTCCCCCCTGTACTGGCCATGGGTTTGCTCCCGTAGGGTTATCTCTCCATATGTCTGGGGTATGCATCAGTGGATGCTGAGTGTTTTCATTGCTTGAGGCCAGATACTGTTGAGTTACACACATGTGCGGCTGGTCAGAGCAATGCAAATTGATTAAAGCGGTGGTGCTTGGAGTAGCAGACAGATGAGGCCGTGTCAACCTGAAATAGTGTCCGGCACATAGATAAACTCTAGAAACAAAGGGAGGCAAAAAATGCCTACCTGAGTAAAGCTCCGATTTTGATATTATGGTTAAACACAGTATTTCCCAACTTCTGATCATTTGCCATAGCTGTACAGCACCTTTTGCATTTATTTATCTGAAACTTTCTTTCAATCATTCTTTTGAATTAAATTTCTGGCAGAGTATTGAGATATAATTCAAATACAGTAAAATTTATTCTTTCAAGAGGCAAAAGTTGATAAATTTTGATAAGAATAGCTATATAATCACGTAGTTATGTAACCACCACAGTCACGATGCACATTTCTAGCATCAAAAAAGGATTGCCTTGAGACAGCTTTGCCATTTGTGTTCATACAGACTCTTTCCTTTTTCCCAATTCCCCCTTTGTAAATAAACCATGTTTTGTTTTTTAAAAAAATTGCCTTGTGTCCCTATAGTCTCTGTCCATCCACAACCCCAACCCTTATAATCTTATATCTGCTTTGTCCCTGCATCTACTTCTCCTGTAAAAGAGGATCAGTGTGTGATCTCTCCAGTTAAATTTGTTCTTAAAAAGGAAACTTAATTTGGGTTTTTCTAAAGGGTTATTTATTCATGCACACAAAAACTGGGGTAAGGCCAGAGGTGTCGGGGAGTGGGGGTGAGAGGATACACCAGAGACAGAGCGGGGAGCAGAACAGGCAGATCCACTGAAATACCCTGCTGAGGGGAGCAGCGGGCGAGGCAGGGAAGGTCTACTGTGCCATGTGGGAAGAAGCTCCCTGGCCTGGGATCAAACTCCTGGCTCTGGATAGCATAATAGTGCTGAGACTTAACCCGTTGTGCCATCAGGGAGGTCCAAGGGACTTTAATTTGGCTATTAAAAAAAGTATAGATGTGATGTGTTACTAATGTGTGTTTATCTTTTCATGGGTAAAGGAAAGGGAGTGGAAACATCTATTCTAAACCATTAACAGTTTGTTACCATAGGTAAAGTTGAGGGAACATCATGACATTTTTATGTCATTTAGTTATAATGACAATAAATTACTCATGTAAATAGCAAGAAGAAATAAAAGTAAAAAAAGAAATAGTGGAAGAGAGTATATAGTGCTAATAAGTTCTTTCAAAGTCTTTTACTTCTAATACTTAAATTGTTTTATGATTTACTGTTTTTGATTAATCTTCTTTTAAGATTTATGTTATTTATTTATGCATACAAGAACTGGGTTGTGGATCAGAGGTATAGGATGTGAAAGGATTCACCAGAGACAGAGCGGGGAGCAGGACAGGCAGATTGACTGAAATATACTGCTGAGGGGAGCAGTGGGCAAGACAGGAGAGGTCTGCTGCAACATGTGGTAAGCTCCCTGGCCAGGGATGGAACTCATACTGCAGTGAGTGGTGATAGCTTGATAGCGCTGAGACTTTTAACCACTGTGCCACCAGGGAGGCCCTGTTCTTTTAATAATCTTTTCCAACTTTACTGTACAAGTATATTCCAGCATTGTTCAAGTTTAAGGTATATAACGTAATGACTTGACTTACATATATCATGAAATAATTACCACAATATGTTTAGTTAACATCCATCAACTCACATAGATACAAAAAAAGGGAAAATGGGGCCTCCCTAGTGGTGCAATGGGTTAAGTCTCAGCACTATGAAGCTATCAGCCACTGCAGCACAGGTTCGATCCCCAGCCAGGGAGATACCCACATGGCACAGCAGACCTCTCCTGACTCACCTGCAGCTCCCCTCAGCAGTGTCCTTCAGTCAGTCTGCCTGTTCTGCTCCCCACTCTGTCTCTGGTGAATGTTCTCACCCCCTCCCCCACACCTTTGGCCTATACGCCAGCTTGTATGCATAAATAAATAAATCTTTTAAGATTTTTTTTTAAAAATCAAAAAAGGAAAATTGCTTTTTCTTGTAATGAGAACTTCTAGTCTTTACTCTCTTAGCAACTTTCAAATATACCATTCAGCAACATTAACACAGTCATGATGTTGTACATCATATCCATAAGACTTATTTGTAACTTTTGACTGCCTTCCTCCAATTCTCCAACCTCTATTCCCCATATCTGATAACCATAAATCAGATCTCTTTTTATATTGGCCTTTGGTTTTTAGAATCCATATATGAGACCATACAGTACTTGTCTTTCTCTGACTTACTTCACTTAGCACAATACCCTCAAGGTCCATCCATGTTGTCACAAATAGCAAGCAGGGTCATGGATCGGTAGAGGTTGATACCTAGCACTGCATAGGACTCCACATCTTCCTTTTTTGACACTTGCAGGGTGTTTTTAAAAAGATTTTGTAATTGGTAAACAGTTTTTATTTTCCAAAATAATATATATATTATTATTCAGTCATATAAAAGTGACACATGACTATATATATGTCCATATATACAGTATTACATATATAGTCCATGACTGTGTGTGTATATGTATCTCAGTGATATGTATATATGTACAGTCATATATGTATATGGTTATATGTATATACATACAGCCATGTGTCACTTAACAGGGATGTGTTCTGAGAAATACATCCTTAGGAGATTTCATTGCTGTTCAAATTCAATATTAGCAATTTGTATTGTTAGGGACCACGATGAACAAACAACGTGAAATTAAATGAAGCACAAGGGGAAATGATGTTATCAAGAGATGCAATAAGCACAAGATTTGGAGACTGTTGTTGACATGAAACTACAACGTTTAAGCTTCAGTTGCTTACTATACAGCTCTTCCATCATACAAAGCATATTTTCTTTTGATAAAGCATAAACTTTTACAAATTTGATAAAAGCATTACATCCAGAGAATCAGATAGTTCAACAAGCAAAAAGTAGATAAGACAAAAATAAAACTGCATCTACGAATCTCAACATCAAATAACTAAATATTAGTGACAAAGAGTAGATTTTATTTTATATTTTATTTTTTTAAATAGCAAAAATTTCATAAATTTACTTATTCATTTATTGAGGTAACCTTGGTTTACAAAACTATATATTTTAGGAGTATAGGTTCACAGTTTTTTCAAATGCATGTCACAAATCATGCCTATCACCAGACTCCCTGTCTGTTCTCGGCTGTGAGAGCTGATAAGGGCAGGGAAAGGCATCTTAGCCATGGGCTAATTTATGACCTCACTTTGGATAAAAGTATTCTGGACACCAGAGATGGAATTTCTACATTTCCCAGGCCCTAGTTCCTTCCTCTTGAGTAGAACATATAAGACAAAGTGAATATGAAACTACATGATTCCTTTTTCTGAAAAGATTTTATCTTTTATTTATTTGTGCATATGGACCTGCCCGCCTCATGTCAGCTATGATACTGTTCAACTCCTCTCTCTTCCTCTTGGCACATATGGGTTTATTTCTGGAATCTCTAGTTTATTCCATTCGTATATATGTGTGGGTTTATCTCATTGCCATACTGTTTTGATTATTATAGCTTTAAGGTGTAGCTTTAATTCAGGGAGTGTGTTAACACTTTTCTTCCTTTGTTTTATCATGATAGCTTTGGTTCTTTAGGGTCTTTGGTAGTTCCATATGAAATGCAGTAATGTTTGTTCTATTTCTTTGAAGAATGCTATTGAAACTTTGATAGGGATTGCACTGAATTTGTTTATTGCTTCATGTAAAATGACCATTTTTAACAAAGTTAGTCCTTCCAATCCATGAACAGTGAATTTCTTTCCATTTCTTTGTCTCTCCTATTTCTTTCAACAGTGTCTTATAGTTTTAATCATAGAGATCCTTCATCTCCTTTGTTAAGTTGTTAAGTTTACTGCTAGGTATTCAGTTCTTTTTGATGTGGTTGGAGAAGGAACTGTTTTATTGACTTCTTCCTTTTCTATCTTGTTATTTGCTTATAGCAAATCAACTGATTTTTGTAAATTGATATTGTAACATTCCACTTTGATGAACTGATTTATTGCTTCAAATATTTTTTTTTTTTGGTGGAGTGTTTAGGGTTTTCTATGTATATTGTCATGCCATCTACAAATAGTGATAGTTTTATTTCTTCCTTCACAATTTTGATTCCTTTTATACCTTTCTCTTACCTAATTTCTCTAGCTAGAATTTCCAATACTATGGTGAATACTCTGTGAAAGTGGACATCCTTGAGTTTGCTTCAGTTTTCCATGAACAGCAAATATATTAAACTATTTCTACACTAAGAAAAGGTGATGTTGATCTTGGTATTCTGCCCCATACTTTGGGCCATTACCAAGAAAAAGTGTGAATATTCATAAGTGACAAACAAATTTTGGGCAGACATTAAATTTTTGCCCATGTGTGGTTCATACTTTCCTCTTCTCTACAAATAAGAACTATCAAAAACAAATTAAGTAATTACATAGGGTTGGTGCAGCTGTGTGTATCCTTTATTATATTATATGACTGTGGTTAAAGGATGACTTCTGCCTGGTTTTTAAAATATTTATAATGGAAGGTGGGTTGTCAGGGCCTGTTCCGCTGTGGCCAATAAAACAAGAAGTAAATGAAAATGTCATTGTTGGCATAGAATGCCTCTGTGTGTGTTTGTGTGTGTGTGTTTGTGTGTGTGTACAGTACTTGTTCTGCTAGGTAGTAAAGGTTATTCTGGTTACATGACCTTTCTATTTAATTATAAAAATACAAAAATAGTTGCCTGTCAATTTTCAAATAACTCAATAGATAACAATGTCCTTAGTACAAACAGTAGGATTTACTTACCACAATTTATCATCTTTTAAAAATTAGCAGTTTCCACTGGAAATATTACATAAATAAGTACCCAATATTTGTCCAAGAAAATAACATCTTTAAGAACCGATAATCCTGCAAAGTGAGTGTCTGGTTACTTTTTATTGACATATGGAAAATAAAAGGTAAAAAGAGATAAAAATTGGTTGATCATTGTAAAATGTCTTCTTTTAAAATTGTTTTTGAACAATTATATTCTCGAAGTCCTTAATTTCAAATTTCTGAATTAATATGGATGAAGGAAGAAAACATTATTTTGAAGTTTGTATCTAGTTTCTTAGGGAAAGTTCTCTATCTTGGTCCCACAAATGAGATTTTTCACATTATAAAAATATGCATTTAATGAAAATACCTGTTAAAGGCAGCTGGATCAAAAATAAGTTGTTGCATGTTTTATATAGAAATCTCATGTAAAGTTTTAAAGATAATCCAATGTATTCAAAAAGTATCATGTTTATTGGCTCTTCTTTCTTGTAGCACACTGAATATTTTTTATTTTACTATGACAAGCATTTTGTTGTCCAATGAGACTCTGAAGCATATCTGAAAGATTAAACTGTTGCTCTATGCTGCCACTTTATAAAGTGCCCAGTGCCCATGTTCAGTGGAGATATGACATGACACAGACTTAACAAATGGAGGAACAGAGGCAAAGAGAATATGAGTTATCCATTTTTTCAAACATCTAAAGAAAAAATAAGTTCGTTCAGAATTTTTCAATATAAAGCATTTATGCAAATAATAATTGTAATATATTGAAGTAACTCTGCCTTCTTTAAAATAACTCTATATGTAGATATATGTAGCTATACTAAGAACTTTCTCTTAGGGTTTGTATTAGAAATGCAAACCTTTAAGTTGATTTCTTTGAAATGACTCTGTACAGCTACACGTACTCCAGTAAAACTAAGATTCTTAGAGAAATATTAGAAAGCCAAAGATACAAGTTGCATTCTTGCAATTATCTCTTTTCCAATAGACATATTAGAGTAAAACTAACTGCTCTCTCATAATTGTACTAAAAACCTAAGACATAAATTGCTTTCTTTCAAATACCTCTCTGAATTAACATATTCCAGTGAAACTAAGATTTTTTTTAAAGTTACAGCAGAAAACCAAAGATATAAGTTGATTTCTTTCAAATAACTGTATAGATAGAAATGTTTCATAAACATGACATAAGATTCTTAATGAATCTTCTGTTAGAGATTAAGACTGTCACAAAAAACAAGATTTCATCTTCAATGGCTGAGTAGTATCTCTCTCTGTATATAAACATATATATACCACAATTTCATTACCCAGTATTCTGTCAATGGACATTTAGGCTGATTCTTTATCTTTGCTATTGGGAATAATATTTCTATGAACAGAGGAGTAAATGTATTGTTTTTATTTATTCATTTTCTTACATCATTGTTCATTTTTGTACAGTATTTTATTTCCCCCTTCAGGTAGTCCCTGTAGTTCTCCCACTACCATGGCACCTGTGAATCATCGCCATAGTCCCTTGTGCTCTTCCCTCCCCTGTTCTGACTCCTCTCTCTCCCCCTTCCCCGCTGTATGACTCAGATCTATGGTCCGCTTGCAAGTTTTGTCTTTTCCCTGATTCTTGTTCTGTTTCTCGCTATACCACCTATAAGTGAAGCCATCCAATATTTAGCTTCTTCCTTCTGATTTATTTCACTTAGCATAATCCCTTCCAGCTCCACCCATGTATACAAAGAGCTCACACAACTCAACAAAAATAAAGTAGGGCCTCCCTGGTGGTGCAGCGGTTAAGCGCTGCACTGTGGAGCTGTCAGCATTGGATACCCGGCCAGGGAGATTCCCACATGGCATGGCAGACCTCTCCTGCCTTGCTCTCTGCTTCCCTCAGCAGTGTATTTCGGTCGATCTGCCTGTTCTGCTCCCCACTCTGTCTCTGGTGAACCCTCTTACTGCCCCACGCCTCTGGCCTGTACCCCTGCTTGTATGCATAAATTAAAAAAAAAATCTTAAAAAAAAACCAAAGCAGACAACCCAGTCAAAAATGGCCAGAATGCTTAAAAAATACACTTCTCCAAAGAAGAAATACAAATGGCCAACGAGCATATAAAAAAAATGTTCAGCATCTCTTATTATCAAGGAAATGCAAATCAAAACCACAATGAGCTACTGTAACTAGGCTGAGTCCAAATTTCGGTAAAGTTGGTGCCCCCTGGAGGGAGTTTGCTGGCGAGAATGAAAGCCCCAGGAAAAATGCTAAGTTTGCAGTTTGGGGTGGAGTTTCTGATAAGAAATAAAAGGGACTGAAGGAGAAGGGGAATTCAGTCTCCATGACGCAGGAATGAAAGAGGCAGTGGCCATGCTGAGGGAACAGAGGAAGCAGCCACGGTGTAGGAAAAGAAGAAGTAGCGGCCATGATGTAGAAATAGAGGAATCAGTGGCAGAAAAATGTAGCTGCCAAGGCTGAGAGTTTGGAAATCAGACGCCAGAAGATTTGAGCCACCGGGATATAGACTGAGCGTTTTGGAATCTTCAGTAACTTTGGAGCCAGCGACTTTGCAGACTTTGCAAGTAGCCAAGCAATGGAAACTGCTCCCAGTTTTGTCTTTACTGCAGCCAAAGGAAGAAGGCAGAGGCCCGAAGCTGGCGCCTTCTTAAAATGCGTGAGTGCAGTCTGTTGGGCCGTCTGGCTGCTGCAGTTGCTGTTTTCAGTGTTGTTGGCCTGCTGCTGTGCTGGGGCACCACAGCAGTTCTGAGAGCATCTCCAGTTGTGTTCTGCATCATCCTCGTGAGTTGGAACCTGGCCTACAGTCTGATTGTTGCGCATCTGCAGAAGCAGGAAGACGCCATTTTGAAAACGTGGCCTATTGTTTGGAAGAGGAGCTCCACATCAGCAGTGGCGGGAAGATGCCACCTTTGTTACTTTTCTGGGACTTAAAAGACTGGACATTGCTTTAAGTAAGGTAAATGGCCATATGTTGACTTTAGTAATTCTTTGCTTTTCCCTGTTTGTTAAATAAATCCCATTGTTATTGTTTCCTAAGCCTGAGTAGTCTTGCAATTGTGCACACGGGTGCAGAACCAGGATAGTAACTGGTAAGCAATTTGGGCAACTGCCTTTGGCAATTTTGAAGCTCCTCATTTGCCCACTATCACTACCACCTCACACCTGTGAGAATAACCCATACATATTTGAAAAACTAGAAACACCAAATGCCGACAAAGATGTGGAGGAAAAGAAGCCCTTGTATACTGCTGTTGGGAATATAAACTGGTCCAGTCACCAAGGAAAGCTGTGTGGAGAGTCCTCAAAGCACTAAAAATGGATCTACCTTATGATACAGGGATTCTACTCCTAGGAATCTACCCATAGGACACAAAAACACTAACTCTAAAGCAAACCTGAACTCCTATGTTTATTGCAGCACTATTTACTATAGCAATAAAAAAAAAGTATTTTTTTAAATAGTGTTTTCATATTCTTCGGACAAATACCTAGCAGTTATATTGTTGGATCTTATGGTGTTTCCATTTTAGTTTTTTAAGGAATCTCTCTACCATTTACCATAGAGGCTGCATCAATGTGTAAGAGTTCATTTCTCCAAACCGTTGTCTACACTTGTGTCTACTCTTTTTTGTATGGGCCATTCTCACAAGTGTGAACCTGATAATTTATTGTGGTTTTCATTTTCATCTCCCTCATAAGTGACATTGAGCCTGTTGACCATTGGTATGTCTCATTTGGAGAAGTTTCTATCCAGGTCTTTGGCTTGGAATTTTTTGTTGTTATCAAATTGCATCAGTTATTTATATGTTTTGGAAATTAACCACTTGTCAGATTTATGTTATGCAAACATTTTCCCCAAATTAATAGGTTGTCTTAATGTTTTAGTGGGGACTGCTTTCACTGTAGAAAACTGTTTGGCTTTAATGTAGAGTCACTTGCTGTTGTTGTTTTCCTTGCTGCTGGAGTCCCAAAATACCTCTCTAAGATTGATGTCCAAGAGTGTATTGCCTATGCTTTTTTCTATGCATTTTATGGTTTCATGTCTTACTTCCAAATTTTTTATCCATTTGTTAATTAATTTACATATATAGTGTTAGTGGTGCAGTTTTATTTTTTTGTAAGTAGTTGCCTAGCTTTCCCAATACCATTTGTTGGAGAAACTTTTCTTTCTCAATTATATGATCTTGGCTCCTTTGTCACAGATGAACCGTATATATGTGTGGGTTTATTTCTCTCAATTCCAATCCATTGCTCAGTGTATCTGGTTTTTTTCCCCAGTACCATAACATTTTGATTACTATTGTTTCATAGGGAACATTATACCTCCATTTTACTTTTTTTTTTTCAGAATTGTTTTGATTGCAGAATCTTTTATGTTCTATGCAAATTTCAAAACTGTCTTATTTCCTTGAAAAATGCCATTGGGATTTTGATAGGAATTGCACTAAATATAAAAATTACTTAAGGAAATATGGCATAATAAGTTTCCCAGCCCATGAACATTCTTTTAATAATATTTTATGGTTTTCAGTAACAGGTCTTTCTCCTTCTTTGTTAAGTTCATACCAAGGTATTTTATCTTTTTGTTGTTGCTGCAATTGTAAATAGGATTCTTAATTTCTCTTTCCTATAAGTCATTTCTTGCATGGAGAAGTGCAGTAAATTTCTGTATGTTGATTTTGTATCATTCCACTTTACTATTCATTTATTACTTCTAGTAGTTTTTTTAATGAGTCTGGGATTTTTGTTATGTAATATTATGTAATTTTATGTAATAGGGATGTTTCATGTCATCTGTAAATTGCTTCCTTTCAATTTGGATTGGAATCTTTTATATCTTTTTTGCCTATTATCTACACATTGGACTTCCAAAGTTATGTTGAACATTAGTGGTCAGACTGTATGTCCTTGTCTTGTTCCTGATCTTAGGAGGAAAGCGTTCAGTTTTTCATCATTGAGTATGATGCTATTTGAAATTTTGTAATAGCTTATATTAGGTTGACGCATGTTCCTTTTATTCCCACTTTATTGAGAGTTTTGTCATAAATAAGTACTGAATCTTGTTGAATGGTTTTTCAGCATCAATTTAGAGATAATGTGATTTTTTAATTAAATAAATTTACTTAAATATATATATTTTACATAATTGTTCATTTTTGTATAATGTTTGATTTTTCCTCGCAGGTATAATCCCCATAAAATTTCCACCACCAAGTCACCCATGAACTGTCACCGTAGTCGCTTGTGCTTTTCCCTCCCCTGTTCTGATCCTTCTCTTTCCCCCTCGCCCGCTGAAATGTCTCCGATTTATAGTTTGCCTGCTAGTTTTGTCTCTCCCTTTTTTTTCCTTTCCCTAGTCCTTGTCTGGTTTCCTTATATACCTCCTATAAGTGAAACCATCCAATATTTTTCTTTTTCCTTCTGGTTTATTTCACTGAGCATAATCCTTTCCAGCTCCATCCATGTTGCTGCAAATGGCATGAGTTTATCTTTTTTGATTGCTGAATTCCATTATGTGTATATATACTACATATTCTTGATCCAGTCATCTGTTTTGGGGCATTTAGGTTGTCTCCATATCTTAGCTATTGTACATAGTGCTTCAATGAACATAGGAGTGTAGATTTCCTTTTGATTTAATGTTTTTGTGTTCTTTGTGTAGATTCCTAGGAGTGGAATTGCTGGGTCATATGATAGATCTATTTTTAGTAATTTGAGGGTCCTACACACAGTTTTCCATAGTATTGGACCAGTTTAGAGTCCCATCAACAAAGTAAAAATATTCCTTTTTCTCCACATCCTCGCCAGCATTTGTTGTTCTTAGTTTTTTTAATCTGGGAAGTTCTTACTGGTGTGAGATGATATCTCATCGTGGTTTTAATTTGCCTTTCCTTGATTATAAGTGATGTTGAGCTTTTTTTCATGTGCCTGTTGGCCATCTGCATTTCCTCTTTGGAGAAGTGTCTTTTTAACTCTTCTGCCCATTTTTTTACTGCATTCTTTATTTTGCTTTTGCTGAGTTGTTTAAGTTCTTTGTAGATCATTTATATCTGTCCCTTATCAGTTTTGTGGAGGCAAATATTTTCTCCCAATCTGTAGGGTGTCTCTTCATCTTGCGTGTTGTCTCTTTTTCTGTACAGAAGATTTTAGCTTTATGTAGTCCCAGCTGTTTATCTTTTCTTTTTTTTTTTTTTTTTTTTTTTTTTTTTTTTTTTTTTTTTTTTTTTTTTTTTTTTTTTTTTTTTTTTTTTTTTTTTTTTTTTTTTTTTTTTGCTTTGGGGGATGACTCTTTAAAGGTGTTTCTGAGATGTATGTCATGGAGTGTTTTGCCTATGTTTTCTTCTATGTATGATCATGTGATTTTTATCTTTCTTTTTGTTGATGTGATGAATTGCATTGACTGATTTATATATATTGAAACATCCTTGCATCCCTGGAATTAATCCCATGTAGTCATGATGTATAATTCCCTTGATGTATCACTGGATTTGTAAAGATTTTGTTGCCGACATTTTCATCTATGATCATCAGACATTTTGGTCTATAGTTTTTTAATGCGTTGTCTTTGTCTGGTTTGAGGATCAGGATAATATTGGTCTCATAAAATGTATGCTTTTGCCTCTCTTTGATTTTTTGGGAAGACTTTCATAAGGATAGATATCAGTCTCCACTGAGGTTTGATAGAATTCACTACTGGAGCCATATAGTCCTGGACTTTTGCTCTTAGAGAGATTTATGATTACTATTTCAACTTTTCTACTTGTGATTGGTGACTTTAAGCTCTCTATCTCATCCTAGTTCAGACTTGGAATGTTAAATGATTCTAAATATCTATCCATTTCTTCTAGATTGTCCAATTTTTTACATACAGATCTTTTCATAGAAATCTCTATGATTCGTTGTATTTCTGCAGTATCTGTTATAACTTTTTCATTTTTTCATTTCTGATTCTTTTTATTAGGGGTTTCTATTTTTTGTTCATAGTGACACTATCTAAGGGGTTTCTCAATTTTCTTTATCCTTTCAAAAAACTAACACTTGGTTTCTTTGCTCTTCAGTAACATTTTTTGGGTTTCTATTTCATTGATTTCTGTTCTGATTTTCATTATTTCCTTCCTTCTACTGACTTTTCATTTTATTTGTTCTTCTTTTTCTATGTCCTTCAGATATGATTGTTTATTTATAATTATGCTTTTTTGTTGATGTGGGCCTGTATTGTTATGAAATTCCCTAGCATCACGTTTGTTGCATCCTGTGGGATCTGAAACAGCTCATATTTTCATTTTCATTGATCTCCAGATTTTTTTTCCTCTTCAGAAGATTTTATTCAAGATAAAGTTTAACTTCCAGGCAATCATTCTAAAATAAGAAAACAAGTATTGCATCCTTTTTCTTTTGAAAAGAAACAGAGCTATATAGATGCCTCTAAAAATGCCTCCACTTAATTCTCAGAAGTTCCATTTTCAACTGGCATTAGGTTTATTAGGAAAACTTTTGTAACAACTTATTCAATTTCTTGGCAGATAAACTCCCAGACTCTCCCATGGTCTCCTGGATTAGCTCATCCTTTGGGTTGCCTCAGCCCTTGAAACACAATCAAAGTAGTTCTGGATCTCGTTCCTACATGTGTCATCAGAGAATTTACTCTGCTTCCAACAAACAATCATCACCAATATCTCCACAATACAATTGCCTCACCCTTCTCCTGGTGCTGCTCTCTGACATGCTTAACTAGAATGAGGGACGTCATTATAGAGCTTCAGTACAGGCTTCTTTGAATTTCCAAGCCATGTTCGGTGACATTGAAGACTGAATATCACAACTGCACACTAAGCTCCCCAGTCTCCAGATAATATTAATTTCTCCTCTGATTTCTTTATTGATTGAAGAGCTACTCTAAATCACTTTGTTTAGTCTTCATATGTTTGAGTTTTCCCCCTTTTTTTCCTGTGGTTGATATCTAGGTTTTTTTTTTTTCCATTGTAATCAGAAAAGAAGCTTGATATGATTTCAATATTCATATATTTGTTGAAACTTGCTTTGTGTCCCAAAATATGATCTATCTTTGAAAATATCTCCTGCAGATTTCAGAAGATGTGTATGCATTTCTTTTGGGATAGAAATTTCTGTATATACCAATTAAGCCTATTATTCAATTACTTCACTTAAAGCCATTATTTCATTGTTTATTTTCTGTCTGGATGTAGAAAATCCCTTACTATTACTGTATTGCTATCAATTTCTTGCCTTTAGGTCTATTAATAAGTGACATAAATTTAGGTGAACCTGTGTTGGATTTATAAGTATCAATCACATTTATATATTCCTGATGGATAGTCCCCTTAATCGCTTGTCCAAAGAATCTTAAGTGGGTAAGTTAGTTTAAGGTAATTGCAGAAGGGTTTATTAGCAAGAACAAGGAGAAGATGCTATTTTAAGAGATGATGGGTTAGACTTTTTGGACTTGCTGAAAAGTACCAGTCCTCAGATAATGGTACTCAATGAAACCTTTATATATCAGCTTTCTAGACATAAAATAGTGAAACCAAACAACAACAAAGCTGAAAAAAAATGTAAACAACCAGAAAGAGAATATGGGTTATCTACAGAAAAATAATAGTAAGATTGGTGGCTGACTTATTGATATTCATTCAGTAAGTCAGAAGTCAACACACTAAAAGAAAGAAAATAGCCAGCAACCTGAACCTCTAGTTAAAGCAAATATTCCTTTCAAATAATAATGGTGGAATTCAAGCAGTAAATATATGGGTATTACCTATAAAAGTCTTTCAACTTTGCTTTTTGCTTGAAAATCTTCATAAGAAAATATTATAAAAATACTTTTCAAGAATGAGATGCAATAAGGTCATTTTCAGATACCAGAACAATGTAAGTATTGTATTTATGGCAAGAGAATTATCTAACATTGAGTGGATTAGATGTAAAAATAATAGCAAAAATATTGGATTAGTAAATAAGGAAGTAAATCTAAACAAATCTGCTGTCTAAAACAATGTAACATTGCAGTTTGTGGCAGAAAAATTCTAAAGTTAAAATACAAATAATAGTATATGAAGGGGAAGGGTCTGAGTTCTTTGCATTTTATTAAAGAACAATAAAGATATTAATTAATTTAAACTTTGATATGCATACACATTAAATTAAATTAGCTTTTGTAATTACTTAAAAATGAGAGACCATAACTTCCAAATAAATACAAAATTAGAAAACAAATTTTTTTTTAATTTTTACTGTTATTTATGTCTTTTACATTTTGTATTCCCCTTGGGTAGCTCACCACCAATTCACCCGTGATCCATCTCCATGGTCCCTTGTATTCTTTTCTATTCCATTTTGTGCCCTTATCCTCCCCTCCCCCCCACACCCCCCCACTGTTCAGTGTCTCTCTCCTATTTGGTTTCCCTATAGTCCTGTTATAAGTGAAACCATTCGATATTTTTCTCTTTCTTTCTGGCTTATTTCACTGAGTATGATTCCCTCTAATTCCATCCATGTCGCTGCAAATTGCATGTGTTTACCTTCTTTGAATGCTGAATAGTATTCCATTGTGTATATGTACCACATCTTCTTGATCCAATCATCTATTTTTGGACACCTGGGTTGCTTCCATACCTTTGCTATTGTGAATAGTGCCACAATGAACATACGGGTGCATGTATCCTTTCAGATTAGTGTTTTTGTGTCCTTTGGGTAAATTCCCAAAAGTGGTATTGCTGGGTTGTATGGGAGCTCCATGTTTAGCAGTTTGAGGAATCGCCATACAGCTTTCCATAGTGGTTGGACCAGTTCACATTCCCACCAGCAGTGTAGAAGAGTTCCTTTTTCTCCACATCCTTTCCAGCATTTGTCATTGCCTGTATTTTTAATGTGTGCCATCCTCTCAGGTGTGAGGTGGTATCTCATAGTGGTTTTGATTTGCATTTCCTTGATTATAAGTGATGTTGAGCATTTTTTCATGTATCTGTTGGCCATTTGCTTTTCTTCTTTCAAGAAGTGCCTTTTGAGCTCTTCTGCCCATTTTTTGACCAGGTTATTGGCTTTGTTTTTGTTGAGTTGTGTGAGTTCCTTATAAATTTTTGTTATCAGTCCTTTATCAGATGTATTGTGTGCAAAAATCTTTTCCCAGTTGGTAGGGTGTCTGTTAGTTTTGGTTAATGTCTCTTTTGCTGTACAGAAGCTTTTTATTTTGATGTAATCCCATCTGTTTATCTTGTCTTTCACTTCCTT